>KN538376.1:1654387-1691541 GCA_000797535.1 Trichuris suis | reverse complement strand
TTTCCATCCGCTTTGTAGACTTCTTACGCTGCTGTAATGTGGGTAAGACAATTTTTTTACGCGCCAGATTCGAAATGTAACATAAAACTGACTAATGACTTAGCGCTGTCGATAGACCATGACATTTTATTGGCGCAAAAGCGTGTTGCCTGTTTTGCTTAACGGTCTGCAGCGGTGAAAAGTAGTTCTCTGTGTGCATGATAACTTGACAGTAAACTTTACCTGCGCATCATTAGCTCATAGCACATTGTTCCTTTTTTCTAGCTTCTTCATTCCGCGTGTTTACGGGCGTCAACTGATTATTCTTGGCTATAATTCCACCTGGTAACTAACAGTAGGTTTCTAATTGTGTATTCGCGGAAAGAGTGTTCGTTTTGGTTTGTTGGTTGTTCCATTGTCAAAATTCGTCGTCAAGATTGAGACGCTTTGTTATTTTCCTTTTTAGAACGAATTGTCCTTTATTGGCAGTCAAAAAGAGGGCGCAATATTGAATCGCTGGCCAGCTAGTGATGAATAAATGTGTTCGTCGCATTGCCGTATGCCCAAATTATTCATACTGTAGCAAGTATGTTGTTTTGGAAAGTGTATTTTCTTTGCTTTTATGACTATATAGTTTGTTGGGACTTGAAAAGCATTAAGCCGAAATCTGTCTTTAATTCTAGTCTCTCCTTTTTGCCTCCATTAGCAGTTAGCCTCTTCAAAAAGTATTGCTACTTGATTTCTGTTTTTGTAAATTTGCCGTCTGCTTGTTTTCGTAAGTTTTCCTTTTCGCTTTAACCACTGAGTTTTTGTTTATTTTATACTAGGAAAAGTCGGCAAATGAGCTTCACTTTTAAACGACGCATTGTTTTAAAGTAGGCTGCTTTGCAGATTCTCCTACGCGCAGCAGCTTAATGCAAAATGTAGTTTCGCTGTTGAAATAATGTCAAAGGAATAAAATTGATGACCGATCCAACGAGCAGTGCCGTTGCCAGGTGCAAAGCGTCAAAACTGTACGATCCAATCAAAGTGCACGGCCTTCATGCCTTCGTGTATCACCCAAAGTACGATATTTCATTTTATGGTATAGAAAAGTGTCACCCTTTCGACTCAAGAAAATGGGGCAGAATATGCAAGCAACTTTTGGAAAAAGGTTACTTGAATGAAAAATGTATACTAAAGCCGTTGGAAGCGACCAAAGATGACTTGCTGGTTGTCCATACTAAAAGTTATTTGTACAGTTTAAAATGGAGTATTGTACTGGTTGGCATATTGGAGGTGCCATTGGTATTGTTCTTTCCCGCCTGTCTGATCAACCGTAAAGTGTTGAGTCGGTTTCGTCTGCAAACTGGTGGAACAATTTTGGCAAGCCGAATTGCTTTGGAGATGGGTGCCGCCGTCAACATCGGTGGCGGCTTCCATCACTGTTCAGCTTCGCGTGGTGGCGGCTTTTGCCCATACGCGGACATAACTCTTTCATTGAAGTTTCTATTTATTCGCAAATTGATTTCGAAAGCGATGATAGTTGATCTGGACGCTCACCAAGGAAATGGCCACGAAACCGACTTCATGAACGACGAAAAGGTTTACATTTTGGATATGTACAATAGTGGCATATATCCTTACGATCTGCGCTCAAGAAGGGCAATTCGAAAAAACGTTCAGTTGGACTTCTTCACGGAAGATGAAGAGTATTTAGCTTTGCTTAACAATGCTTTAGCCGAAGCGACGTCTGAATTCAAACCGGATATAGTGGTCTACAACGCGGGAACGGATTGTTTGATTGGTGATCGTCTAGGCTGTCTTAGCCTATCCGCTGAGGGCATTTTGAAGCGCGACGAAATGGTATTTCAAACATTTCGTCATGGTTCACCTCCCATTCCGGTTGTAATGGTCACCAGTGGTGGCTACCAATCAAACAATGCCAAAGTGATTGCCGACTCTTTGGCCAACTTGATCGACAAAGGTTATCTGCCCCGATGTTGATGAAGGTTCGTTGTCGTTGATTTTGTAGGTGCTACAAAAAAAAGTTATGCGTCGCATAATGATTGCGAAGAGCGCAACAAGCAGCGCGGCCCTTTTGTTCTAACTTTTCATCTTTCTTTGTCATGTTTAGAAGCGGCGGTTTCTCTGTGTAATACGGCTATTTTTTCCGTTAAGCAGAATTTCGGGACTGCTCATGTCTCGTCTTCGGCGGGTCACTGTAGAATAGATATTTAAATAAACGGCCGTTTTGCTTAACGGAAGAATTGCCGTACTACGCAATGAAATTTTTTGAAGCCTCTGTTTCTGAACAGCTTACACGAACCAGCGCTTGCAATACTTGCCACTATTTTAATTAAGCTGTGTCCAACAGCTAAGCAGCGTCTTGGGGGTTTTGATTTTTTAAAACGCTTCGCAGTGCGTACTGTAGCGACTTGGTACCTGCATACACCATTGCCACGTAGGCTGAGTAATTCTTTTGTAGATTAAATCTGGCGACAAACTTTTTGCACCTTAATTTTCAATTACTGTGTTCAGCGTGTAGCTGAAGTTGGCTTTTTTCTCTGCTGACAAATTTTCTCCTCGCTAAAGAAATAGTGTTGATCAAAGACAACACTTAAAGGACAATTCAAACGCGTCGACTCCTTTCAAAGAAGTTTGTCCGATTCTCTCGTTGCTGCGTATGAATGGAAAATCTCGTGATGAGCTATTAGCGGCGGGTCGTAATTTTTGATCCTTTGACTTGCGCGCTCTTTGTTTTCTCAGATTGTTTACTTATTAGTGAATGTAATGTCCTTCTTTTAGCTATGATAAATTTTTTACTCTTAGCATTACGTATATTCGTAGTGATGAATTCAAAAGTCGTAAGATCGTTCTGCCAAGGCAATTCTTCATTTATTAGCAAGTACGCATTGGCTGCTGCGTTGGCCAAACGTGAGTCCGTGAGCTTTACTCCCATTGAGAAAATGTGAATGTAAACTTATTAATGAATTCCCAACTGAAGGACATTTCATTCATTTTTGCTTCTTACGTCACGCTGACCTTAATGGTCCTCTTTTTGGCTTTGATGGCTTCTTAATGGTTTAAGCTTTTTAAGTTTCCTTCGCGTAACGTGGCACGCGTTCGCCATCATCCTTACTTTTACGTGGAACGCTGAAAGCGGGTTTTCTTTTTTTGTTACGAAACGTCTTTACTATAAGTTGTTATGTTTAAAATGTTTTAGTAAGGGCTAATTTGGAAATTCGAATAGTTACGACACCTTGTAACATCCTTTTTTCATCAATGGGTATTTCGAGTTGCCCAAAAGCGCTCTTAATTCCGTCTTGATAGGTAGTTGCAACCTGTTAGCGTGTGTAGTAGTATGTAGATTTTTTGTTTAGACGTTTACTTGTATGCAAAATTTTATGAATGGAGCCGAATAGCGCTACGCAAAAAGATCCTGGTGAAATTGTAGCATATTGTTATACTCTCTGCTCTTCTAGCAAATGGCGGCAACAGCTTGTGTCAGGTAAAATCGTTTCCAAGCGTTGCTGAGAAGACGATTCAAAGTTCGCACATGTCGAAGGGTGAAAGCTTTGCGCGCTTGCAGGTTTTTCAGCCAACCAATGTTGCCATCTCGTTGTTGTCTTCATTGGAATTTTTCAGAATTGCTGACACTGCCGTTGCTTCATTCCTCCGTTTTGTATTACTTTTCTCAATGGATCGGAGAAGACTGACTCAAAAGAGAAGCAAAAGTTTGACTGTTAACCTTCCGTCTTCTCGTAAGTGTTCACTTGCACGCATTTTCCAGTTTCTTAAGACGTTTTGAAAATTGGCTCCTTCTTTAACGGGTCCAAAAGGCTTTCATACTGTATCTTCAGTACGGCGTCCGTACTGCCCATTTTTGGTTTCCGAAAATTAACCAACGGATGGAGGAGCACTTATTAGAGAAAATTTCTCTAATAAGTGCTTTTCCATCCGTTGGTTAATTTGCAAAAACCAAAAATGGGCAATACAGATGCCGTACTGACATGAAAACTTTCCAGAAGTTCACTTTTGAAGCATTGAACTCTTTTTTGTCGCGTCTATCAATATTCCACTGTTTCCCGCCTTTTTCGCTGCGCTACGAAAGCATATCAAGATTGAATTCATTTGCGTTTTCCCTAATTACATTGGCGGTCAGTTTGCCGAAGCGCGAAATCGAAATGGCGCGTTCAGCTCGGCTCCGGTACGCCATAACTTTAATACATCATTCTTAAGCGGATGAGCATTATATGAAAACGTGAGCAGTTGATGCTTCCCTGCCAGCATTGGAACCTTTGCCGCCTTATAGTACGCTATTCAGCGCACAAACACAACAGCTTCTTTTTATTAATAATAAAACTAAGGTCGTATTGATTTTAGTAAGCGTAGTTTAGGTGGCCTTTAATTAACGCAAAGTTATTGCTACAACGACGTCTGCTTTTCTTGCGTACGATTTCCGCGTAAACGCCCACGTCGTTGTAGCACGCTTCTGCGCATTCATATCCCATTGATATCCATTGATGCATTTTAAGAAATTGAATCTTTCCAAGGCAAAGCATAGTACGAATGTTCACGGAAGGTCGGCTAACCAATTTCGTCCTATCGCTTGGACGTATTGGACTGTAATTGTTGATAGTAATTTCTCCGATTGGCTCTACATGTGTTAAAAATAAATGCATTGTCAATTTTAAGCTTAACAGTTTAATGAGAAGCCTATGGTTGATCGCATGTAGTCGCTTTGCCAAACTTAAGCTTCCACACGCGAGTATGCTGCTTGAGCTTATGCTTAGCCAAGTGTCTCCGCGCTGTTTGTCGCTATTGCCAGGCTTTCCCGCCTTCCAACTTCCTTTTTTGCATTGTAACTTCGTATGATAGTTCGTATTGATTTTTTTCCATATATTTTCGGTGGCCAAAACCTCCCTACGCAGAATATGTTTGCCTTCCGCATCGTAAGTAAGAAATAAGCAACCGTTTGGGCTAAACTTTGTGTTATATACGTTCAGCTTAACATTAATATTTTAAGGCAATATGCCAAGCTTTAGCGGAAGCAGTTGGGCTTCAAAATTTTGGCTTTGTAGCGCAATAAATAGCTGCCAGCTTGACGACTGCACTTCATGCGGGTGACACAGTTCTTCAATTGAATGCGTATCGGTAATGCTCAAAGATAATAACGTAATAAGTTGGCATCAAAATATGCTGACTGTCAAAAAGTTGGAGCGATTTTAAGCCGCCAATGTGCTTGCAGCTTTGCTGCTATCAATGCGATCGTAAACGAGCGGGATAAAGCTGCTTTCGGCTGGCATGTTTTTCCACCTGTCGCGAAGAAGAAGAAGAAGAAGCGCCAATGGTATTGCAATTCTTTTTCTTCCAATCTCGCCAAGGCTATAAACTATTGCAGCACGTGTTGTCACTTGCGAACCTCTATGAATCTAACTGTTGCTTGAGCAGTAAATTTGTTCGGCCTGTTTGCTTTTTCAAACCGCCTACGCTTATATTGCCCAGTTCGCGTTTCTACAATGCCACGGCTGTCATCTATTCACAAGTGATAGTTGAAGCCGACGAGTTATAAGCCCTATTGTTGGCGGCCAATGGCTGTCGGCGTTGCTGACAGCTTCTGTCGCGTGTGTTCGAAATTTTTTTAAAATTCCCCTTACAACAACGGCCAATGCGATTTCCAGTCGTTGAAGCATCAACGTTGAAGTGGTTCACTGATTTTCCGCCCTCCGTGAACGACAAACCTGTGCAAGCCGATCGTTTCCCAAAGGCGTCCTAATGAGGCACTCTTTTGCTCCGCTGAGCTGAGAGAGTACCCTTTTTTTTCTTTTACGCTGTTCACTGTGTGTGCGCATCGTAAACGCATTTCTTCTTCAAGTAGTATTCGCCCACGTGGCAGCAGCACCGCTGGTAAGCAGTGCGTTATTGGACAGTTTTTGCCTATGTATCAAAAGTGCTCTCTATTGAACGCTGAGAGAGAGAGAGATTGTTGACTTGAATCGATGCTTCTTGGAATGATTGAAGCTATTGGAGCGGTTTGATTCCGCGGCGTTGATCCCATAATCTGATCGCCTTGTTCATTTTCTGCAGGTAGTTGTTGATCCGTTCAGTTGACGCATGTTGCCACCCGCCCATTCACCCTTAACGCCCTCAACGCGAGCCTAATGGTATTTTCGTCCCCTTCTGTTGACCAGACATTTTAAAGCAACACATTAACAAGCGCAGTATGTTTCTTTCCCTCTCTGCAACTGCCGCCGCCGCCGCCAAGTCATGATGCAAAGAAGTAAGAGAGCCCGCCAAGGCTCACCTTTTATTTGATACGAATGTGTAACCACTTGACGAAGAAGGCTCCTTTGGGCTTTTGATTTTTACATAAATTATGCAAATGCCAGTCGTCGTTGCAGAGCGCGGCATCATCTTGCGACGGCTTCAACGTCTGAAGTGGCTGCATGCCAGCGTGGCTAGTTTGCTTCTTCTTCGTATAATAATCTCAACAGGATGTTCCGTGCCTTCTCGCGCTTCCAATGCGTGCTGGTACTTTTGTTATTCTATTCAAAATTTCCCGCTCAACTCTAGAAAGCGTCCGGTTGCGTGTTCCTTAGTGATCCGTCTGGGATATGCCTTTTTTTGGTATTCGCTGCCCAAAACTGCGCACAACTTTTCCCTGTCGTCTTTCTATCGCGAGTATCCAGAAGGTATTCTCGATGAGTTGGTTGATGGTTTTTCTTACGGCATAGCGTGTTAGCATTGTTATATGAGGGACGTTCGCCCGACGGATGGAAGTTCCTTTCTCGGAGTATTGGTATGACTTTGCATAAGCGGCAATAGCGAAGGATTCATAATGCTTTGGTGCAAATCAACTTCTCCACTTTGGCCATTAAAGCGTGGGGCAGCTAATAAGTGAAGTTGATATGCTATTAAGTGCTTTGCTCTCACCAAGCGAAAAGTGTTGGCCTTTCCCTTGGCGATCAAAACTCCCCGTGAGAAGCGGCTTGAATTTTCGAAGAAAATTGTTTCAATGTTTTTCTGCGTCCTTAGCCGCCTTCGTCGTCAACAGGCTGTGATGCGATTGAACGGTAGTTGCGTCAGCCAAAGTGAAATCCGTTTTAATGCTTCAAAGGAGCAGCTTGCCAAGCTGACTGCTCCTCAAATCTACTTATGACGTTTGGTCTGACAGGGGGATGACGCGTTCAATTCTTTTCGTCTATATATTTTTGCATATATGCATTTATCCGCCCCCCTTTGGAAGCGCTCACTGAGTCATTACGCACTCAATGGAAGTCTTGCAATGTTGCGATAAAGGCAGAAAATTAGCAAAGCTTTCAGTTGACGAAAGCGTGTTCAAAGAGAATTCCATTTTCGAATTAACAATGCCCTTTTTGGAAGTTGCTCTTTTTCGTTTCCGTAACGACGTTTCGACCTGCATTCTCTCCTTTAGCAAAGCTATGCGCGAAACCCAAAAAGGAATTTGAAGCTGTCGTTCTTTAGGTGGCCGCATGCGGTTTAAAGAGTTTGTACCATTCAGCGGTAGGGGCATGCTGAATTTTGTTGCATAGCTTCCGGCGATTGTTGTTGTGGGAGGCGGAGGCATGTGCATTTGATGGTAATTTTTAGCATTTTAAGTATTGCTAAAATTTTCCCGCCCTGTTGGCTAGCTTTGGCCGGTTGCTTTTTTGCGCCGCAACATACTGACGTAAATCGTCGAAGCCATTGGCAACACATAGCAGCTCAATTCCCTAAGGTGTCGATTTGTAAAATTGAAGCGCATAGGCGCGTTTGCTCAATGTAGCGTCATTATTCTCCGGACGAAACCGCTCCCAGTTGGGTCCTTTCGTTCTTCCTTTCTCAAAAGGTAACAGTTAATGTTGTTAGCTTGAATTGACTTTCTTTCCAAGCCCTTACGCTGAAGCGGGAAGTAGTTTAACGCTGCTCAAGGTCGTTCAAGTGTCCATTTCATGATAACTAAAGTAGTCTGCGACCGATTGGATTGGAAGGCGATCAGATTAATGTAAGCGTAGCGGATAATTTTCAACCAATTCATTCATTCTCTTACGTCACAATTCGATCACACGTCGCATATGGAAGTTGCGTCTACGAGATAGCGATCTCTGCTTAATTTCTAGGCGACTCTTTGAAGCGTATACACTTACTTCCTCCTGCGTATGCTGCCTCTTAATGCCGTCTTTCTGTCTTTGCTCAGTCTTTTTGTAATCTGCTTAAAGGTGCTTCCAATTCGGCAAAACTACTAATCACCTTATGCAGAAAAGTTGGGGCAAACCTTAATGCCTTCATTACACTTCGACTCCCATTGCAAACCATAAAGCATTGATTGAGCAACATGTTTTGCCCAAAAGTAACGTAACCCCTATAAGCGCGTGACCAATTACGTATGCGCTACGAAGCGTACAGTACGTAAATTGATACGTATCTTTTTAGTTTGCTTCATTTTATTATTATGCCGCGCCGTTCCCTTTAATGGTAGTTCTTGCGCAATTTTGACGTTTACCGCTTAAAGGTATTAGCCTCCGACATTCATGCTGTTCAAAGTGAGATTTCAATCCCGAAATCGTAAAAGTGAAGCTATGCGAACCGCCGCCTTATTTCGTCGTCTTCAATGACGTCACATTTGATGATGCTGTTTTCGTCGAGTGCGGAAAGGCTGACAGAACGCAACGTGTGACAGTTTCGAAAACTTCGTTTCTTACTGTTCTTTAGTTAAAGTGAAATTCCGTTTGAGCGACCAATTTGAAAGGTGAGAACATTTTGAAAACGTATGCTTCAGAGCTTTTCGCGCCGGTCGCGCTGCGTCCTACATCGATTGAGTAGAAGCTATTACAAGATATATATATATATACAAGCGTTTTGTAACCTTATAAGGCGTTTTATGGCATGTAAATTTCTTTAACCTTCAACTTCTTGTTATGCAAATTTTTTGTCATTATGTTTAATATGTTTAGCTGTTTAAAGGCGGAATAGTTTATGGCCATATTATTTCTTTAACTACACGTCAATGGGTTACGCCCTTGAAAGATGAGAGTTATGCTAATGACTGGAGGCCTTCCTCCCATTTCTTAGAGAAGCACCATTTTGTTTTTGGTTTGTGACGGAGCCACCCGGCGGATGTAAGCGGTTGAGTCGCGCGTAGTTTGTTCCCCTCTTCGCGGCATGCCAACTATAGGCGTCAGTTTTACTAAAAGTGTTCGGAAAAATGGCAACACCTCGCGAAGTCGTCTTGCCGGATATCCGTTGCGCGGGAAGCAGCTTGCGTGTAGGCAACTTGCCGGAACTTTCTTTTTTTTGATTGACGCAGCCTTCCCACTTAAAACTATTGCTTTTGCGTTGATGAGTCATCAACTTAGGAACGAACTATAGCTAATTATAGAATATGCGAAATTGTGAGCCGCATGTCGTAAGATAGGTGCGCAGCCGAGATTGCAGTCGCTCAACGATGTCCATGCAAGTAAATGCTATTTAAAGGGATTTCCAACTTTTCTTATTTTAGCATAATTGGCGTGTATTTTATGAGAAGCCAAATGAGCCATGCTTTTGACCATCTTGTAGAGAAATCTTTTATTCTTCGTCCTTTAGCGAGGTAAACTTGAAAAAACCCTTTTTTGGAATGCGGCATTGCTTTTGGGCTGTTCATCCTTAAGCGCTGAGCCTTATTATGGGATTTTCGCTTTTGCGGAAGGGACTATCGGGAAAACGATCACAAGCACGTACGAGCTGACAACGCTACGCGAAAACTGTTGACGTAACATTTACTAGTCATTTATCATAAATGACAGCGTTGGTAGGCGCTGCTTTATTAATCTGGCTAAGATTGGTTGCGCTGAATAGGTTCAGGCTTTTCCCAAGGATGGCAAGCGGCCAGTAGCTGTGTGCGTACGCCATTTATGTTACGAGAATATGTGTCAGTTAATCGAAGCTATTTCTTCCGATCCTATTGATTGACAATCCCGCTTCTTTTGCCATTCATTGTCATGATATGACCAGACGACGCCCGGATACTGTGTCCATTCTTTCGTTGTTGCATCTCGGGGGAAAATCACGGAAGCATTCTGGTTTTTTTGCCCAAAGTTTCATTGAACTTTCGACGTGAACGAATGGTAGCGTTGCGGCGTGGCTGCCCTAACTTAGTCATTTGCTTTGGCCGACCATAAAATGGCGAAGATATTCTTTTTTGCCCATATTCGGACACAGCCGAACGGCGGTCATTAATCGCACCTATTTTGGGGCTGTTGACCTTGAAGGATTCATTCAGCTCTCGATTTAAGCTTTGCAACTTGGCTCACCGTCCTATTTGTTCCCGCCAGTGTCTTGTTCATCACATAGCCTCCTTCATGATATATTGATTTTACAAGAGCCAACTTGGTTTCAGGAGATTTTTCGGGTAATTACTAATGGGGTCTTCATCGTGCGGAAGTAATCATCAGGGAGTTAACCAGGAATGCTTACAACCGTCGTTATGGGGCCATATTAGGTAGAAACGCTTCATTACATTATATTTCAGCTTTCTATCTTTTCCTGCTCAGTTGGAAAAGGTGTATTCAGCATTTGTTTTACCTGCACCAATGCACAGAGAGAGAGAGAGAGCTTCGCTTACGTGCGAGAAGTCGTCTTCATTCTTACATTCATTGCTTAGTGAAGAAGACCAATATCTTTGACAATTGATAGGTAAACTTTCGTCCGGCACGTTGTTTCTTTCTTTTACTTGTCGGCATGATTAATGAGTGTTGAAAGTGAACTACGCCTGGGCGGCAATTGGGTAATACGTTGCGAAGGTGTCCGCAAAGGATTTCCTGTTGAAATGCAACTTTTCGCTCACTCGCAATTGGCAACAGCAACTTGAACGTTGCGCCTTGTTAATAAGCGACCAATTTAATAAATCAAAAGCGTATGCGTACGCCTTCGCTGATATCTTGGCGAAATACCGCGCTTGTTGAATGCCAATGTTCGGCTGTCGTGGCTGTGGTGGCCAAGAAAACTTACTCTCTTCATATCCATTGTTTCCAATCCGCGTAAGTAGAGCGTATACCCGCTTTGGGCTAACTTTTCATAAAAATTGCTTTCTCATCTTCTTCTGTTGTTTTGTGATTGTTAAATATTCAAACTTGGATGTATAGCAACGTATGTATGAGCTTAACAAAGGTATTGTTGGTTTTATTTTTCAGACATGCTGGCTATGTGCTCACATTTTTAAAACATGTATTATTGACTGACATTGATCATGCTGTCCAAAGGTCTCCCTTTGATGACGTAATATGAATGCGTGTGTACGCTCTGCGCTACGTTGTTTGAAAAATTAACCCACTACTAAGCAGCGTAGCGTAATGTCAAAGCTTTCGTCCCTCCGTAGAGTATGCTTCTTTTAGTGGTCATAGAAAACAGATAACCATAATGTTGGCGTCATTTTCACATTAACTTATTTGCATAATTTCCAGTCGACTCGTTTACTCTTTTCAATTGGTAGCAATGTTTCATATTTCTATTTCCGCCCTTTCTCACGCGTGGTTTGAAGAGGTTCTTATTGCCAGTCTTTACTAGGCGATCACCGTTGTTGCCCGCCATTGTTGGGTTTTAAGGTTTGGCGTCTCTTGCATAATGAATGACAGTATGATGCTAGGAAGATTAGGTATTTCATGAGGCAAATGCAACTGACTGACGCGCACAATCGATCACGCTATTTTGTTATCCGTATTACGAGTGCTCCAAGCGGTTTGTCAATGACGCGATGTTTATCTTTTTGCTCCGAAAAAGGTCGAGACGTAAACAGCCTTATGATGGCGGGAAAAGGTCAGCTGCAACTTTAGGAATAATTTTTATTGCTCCAAGTTGAACTAATTGTTTTTCATTACGTCATACCGTTATTTTGGGTGGCCAAGTTGTAGGCGATTTATACTATACACTACAGTATAGTGTAATACAATACTTATACTGTATACTATGTACTTTTTTGCAGCGCGTTTGAGCTCGTAGTCTCCGTTAAGCGCCCAACTGCCTGCATACGTTTCCACTGAAGGTTTTGCCCTGCGCCTATGCGTGGTAGTGATAAACTGGAATTTGCAAACCAGTGTTGTATGGTAGTCCTTCCACAAGCACAGTATTTTCCATTAAATGCGTGGGCGGATGGGAGCTTTTTAAAGTTCCCAAGTTTACACCTCCCTAATTTGAGTGACTTGAATGCTAAAACAGTTTGAATCGATGGCCTGTCCCATTTATGAGTAATTTGCATAACTTTTGAACACGGGGCTTTTGGTAACGATGGCGTGTGTTTTCGTGTTCATAAATTTATAACGGATACACCGCATTGTTTGAACAGTTTCTATTTAAAAATGTTCCGACGCTTTCAGGGCCCAGCTTTTAGCATATGCAAATTTTTGAATAGATGAATATTGATAGCCGTATTGGTAATACAATATTTATGTTTGAACTTTTGTCGTTATTCTGAAAGGATGCGTAAAGCTTTTATAATTTAGTATACGAAGATACCACGTGTCTTTCAGTGTAAGCTGTTCACTAAAAAAGTATGGAACTTTTGAAACCGGCGTTGTATCTCGTCATTAGCGTTAATTTCGAAATCCGAAAGCTTTCGTGAGACCTTAAAAGCATAGTTGCATATGAATACTTCAATATGGTGGAATTTTTTAACCTCACTGATAACTGTCAAATGATTACTTTCACGGGAAGGAAACCCCAACGAAATGCTAAGTAGTTGTTGAGACTCTGTGGGACATTATTCAAGTATTACGACTAAGCATTTTATGTTAGATGCCATTGATTATGGACATCTTCGTAGCCTTTTTCCGTTATCTCCTAAGAACGGATGGACGGGACAGCTCTTCCTCTGACTCTTCTAATAACTGCTCATCCATTCGTTGGTAGGCGTTTGTTTTGTTTAATTAGAAATAGTCGCTTACAGTAAGCATGAAAAGTGTGCCCATTACGAAACGTTGTCCACAAGATGGCATCGGTTGTTGAAATGGAAATATTTTACTTTTCTTACGCGAATGGGCATTTCGCGTTCGACTTTCCGACTTCCAAAGCTGTGCAATTGGTACGCACCATTTAGGGCACAGCAAAGCAAGCTTAGGCGCGTACAGGTTTCAGTTTGCTACGAGCGCATTCAACTAAGTATTGTTTCGCCCATGGCGCTTTTTGCCTTAAGGCTTTGCAGGCGCAGCGTTTGGAAACTATGGGCCCATTTGCTTACTATGTGTTTATACGCAACATTGCTCAGTCGGCGGTTTCGTAGTGAAGTTGTCTTGTTCTAACCGATTCGGAAAAGTTGCATTGCCTTTAGTCGAGCGGAATGAATGATGTTCAAGTAATAAAAGAGTACTCTATACTTTTGTTTCCAAACGCTATCAGGCAATCTATTATCCACATACGTGCACATTCAGAGCAAATATGGTGAGCAGTCACGAGCGGGAACAGAAGTTTCATTCATCAATCCTATTAGCATAACTTAGCACGTTCAGCATATTTTTTTCATAATCTCCACCGATTTACTATTCCTGAATTTTTTTTAAAAATAAATGTTCGTTTAAATGATTCGCGTAGACCATAGCTTGTAGCCTTAAAGTCCTCGCTGCTCCTCCGCTGAGCTCTTACGCGCTTTTTGCGGGATAATCGCCGTTCGTCTTATTTCCTTCAGTGACTTGTAAGCCTACATAATATTCAAAAAGGCTCAGTTGCAAAGCTGTCATGTTCGAGCGAAAGTAGCTAAGAGTCTTTCTATGAGTGCACAGGTGCATCATGTTCAAATATGGCATTGACATTAAGCACTTCTCGTCGCCTAAAGCTTTATTAGGCTAAAGCAGCTGCTAGAATTAATGTTAAGAGCATTTTTAAAACGTACTGAGCTGCGGCAGTGATGTGACGAAAGGGAAATGATCAGCGTAGTAACTACACTAGCACAGACGTTCATCATTTTCGACCTGAGATGCTATCCTCTACTGGTCAGCATTGATTGGAATTTAAAGAATGTGTTTTGTTATCAGTAATATTTTTCTACGCGAGCGAGCTTCAGCAGCTTAACTGTATGCTGCAGCATTGTTTCGTGCTTTGATTGGCCAAACAGCCCATTGAATTTTGACAAAATGTACGCTACTGTTCTCCCTTTTGGCGAATCCATTTTAGCGCCGCGACAATGTTGGGCATTTGGTGAAAATTTTATTTGTCCATACAAGTCGTCGTTGCAAAGGTTTCAAATTGTTATCCCATTTAAGATGGGTCGTTTGATGACCAATTGGCCGCGACTGGCAAAGTTGAGCCTACGCAGTGTTGGTTTGGTAGGCGTACGGAAGAGACCATTTGCGGGTGATTGTGCGCTCATTTTCTGATCGCTTGTTTCCGCAAAAATTGTGCTCTGCCACCGCGGGGCACTAAGGGAAAATGCAATTATTAAAATAGCGCTTTTAAAGTAATTCACCCATTCGGTTGGCCTAATCGAGTCTTCCGGAAATTGCACCGTCATACAACGCGTCACCAATTGAATCGATTTCGCTTTGTTTGGTTAACCACTGAGGCGCCGCCGCCATTTCCCTCCAAACGGCGAAAGATCTGCTTCCGTGCAACGATCGGCGCTTCCGCGTAAGTACAATGATTTCCATTAGTCCTATCAGCCATTTATGCATAAAATTGCGCCTTTGTTCACTTCCCTTTGTAAGAAGGCCTTTTTTAGCTTAACGTAAGTCAAATTATGTTACGCATAACTAGACTAATTGCAGCTGCTGATCAGCTTAAGTATTTGCCGAAAAAGGTGTGCACCCATGAGCTGATAAGCAGCTTTGGATCAATCAGCGCCCATCATGCGCAAAGTAGGAATAAACACAGTGGTGCCATTCATGCGCAGCATTACTCAAATGAGTTACCTGCAAGGAGCATCACTGTAAACATAATCAACACGAGTAATATATGCAAAGTGGTTTTAGCATTCGTCCAACTCTCATCCGCTTGTTTCTTTGTTTATTATATTCACGCGAAATAAAAAGCCCGTGACAGTCGGGTGGCAGCAAATTTGCTTACGCCGCAAAATGGTTTTTACCTTTGTCGTTTCTAACAAGCGCGTTAGCTGTATTGACATTTCCCAATCCTCAGCCTGACGCGATCCCCCCTTTGTACAAAAGGTGCATAATGTTATGTTGCAGATATGAACGCAACTAAGCATTTAGGATGGATTTAAGTGGTGAGGCGAACATTCTCTTAGCAACATTAGGTGAAGATGAATTTAGATTTTGATGCTCTAAGCGGTAAGTTTATTATTGGAACAGCGGTACACATAGAGCAGAGCATGTCCCATATGTTTGCTTGTATGGTTACAGAAAAAATTGCCATTAAAGGTTTGACCGAGTTGAAGCATGCTGCTGCCTGCACGTTGGCGGCGTGGCCAATAATCCATTTGAAAATCTTATATCCGTGTTATAGTTTAAGTTGAAGGCAGTATCGCTTGCTGGTCAATTCACGCTTTTCTCCGTCTTTTATTAGTACTAACAGTTCCAGCTGGTCATTAATTGTATATATCAAAAAAAGTATTTATGACAAAATTCGGGCAAACGTCATACGGAAGGTCAGACGCGCTTTGATGCTAATAAGCGAATGGCATAATTGCCAGGTTCAATTGCTTTGTGATTTTTCTATTTGCGAATATATTCGACATAACCTCAAGTGGGCACAAGTGTGAAAGATTCAAGTTGCATTGAGAGAAGTTCTCTTTTACAATAGCTTCAAGTTATCCTATGATTACTACTTGCTCGTGCTACCGTATTATGACATTGTTAAATGCAAATTTTATACTTATCCCCAAATGATGGAATTGCTTTCTTAGAACAACGTTGGATAGCTAAAACTGAGCAGTACTCCTTTTTGCCGCTTCTCTATAAAATGTGGCGACTTTCAGCATTTATTCAATTCCAAAAAAGGTTATATTAACGTTGCAACCGTCAATCGGTTACATATATGTATGTATGTTCTTTTAAGCATGACGATTTCGCAAATCCCGCATTATTGTAGTGTGAGAATAATCGTTTAGGAAAATTAAGTATCTGCCAAGCTTGGCAGTAGCTCCTGAGGTTACTCTACTAAAGCTATGGAATGCTTGTTGTGTCCCATTTTTAGTCAATTGCTATCTACCATATAAGGGCATTAGCGTTTTTTGACCACGAGCTGCGAAAGAAGAGAGCTTCGGCAATGTGAGAAAAACTTTTTAAGCATGCTTTGTTGTCAGCTATTTACTTTTGTCAAGCACCGTCAAATTTGTCCTTTTTAATCGATAAAAATTTCCTTTGCCGGCTGTTCAGCTACTGAAACGCCCAAATTGCCGCTTTACCGCTTCCTGACGCCAATAGCAACGGTTTATGTTTGGCTGAGAATATCCGCCAGCCGGAAGTGGTGACCATCATTGGCGTTGCGATTGGTCCCCGTTTTTGCCATCGCCATTTTCGGACGAGGAAATTTTGGCGTTAAACCAACATATATCCGACTAATATCGCTATTATTGTTTATAAGCAAAACCATAAAATGTTTAAGAAGTGGAACATTTGAAATTTCCATATTTGCAACTGCCTTATTCCTTTAATGGGCTGAACTATTCGTCCACTGGCAGTCGTCCATTTCGCGCCAAAGGACAAATGCTTAATCGACCGCGTAACCTCTATAGGCTTTTGATCTCCTCAAGCTTCTCGTCTGTACTACGATGATTCGTGAAGAATCAAGTTGCGAGAAAGTTGTAGCCGTCCCTGCGAGATAATATGCAAATTTACGTGGCTTTACTATTGTAAGTCTTCTCGTGCGTCCCTTGTGGTTTGAACGCTTTGGGCGCGCGATGGTACTACTTCTCCCAATTTGCATTTTTTCCTTTAAGGCATTGTATGCAGATATGCAGATTTTCGTTATTGCTTTTCCTAAAGTATGTAAGGTTCTGCTTGTTTTCAATTAATTTGAAAAGGCCCAAGGAAGAAGAGGCGTCGATGCTGCAGTGATTTTCTCTCCTTTGAACTGCTTTTGAGACGGCGCGTCGTCTGTAAGGGAAAAAGTGGAGCCAATTGGCTCCGGTGTGAACCGTCCAGTTTTGGCCGCTTAAAAATGCGAACACAGCGAAGAAGAAGCATGCAAAGGCTGTGAACAATCAAAGCCCCCGGAGGAGCTTTGCAATCGTAATTTCATCTGCTTTTGGTATTGATCACACCAAGGGCCAACTGTCTAAGCTACAATTGTGTACTGGATGCTGCAGCAGCAGCAATCAGCCCTTTTCGCTTAGATCTGACTGAAATTGTGCACAACCCCATTTTCATGAGTGCAACTTGCTTGCGTAGCATCATACGACACAGTTCATTGCTTGCTACCCGCCATGGAAGCCTAATAAGACGACATCTACTGGCTGACGGGTTTTTATTCAGTTGTTGTTGTGTGCTTTTGCTTTGCTTTCTCTCTTATGTATAAGGACAGTTGAAATCCGCTTTACAACGGATAGTCGCACACATCGCTTCTGCTGGTTAGAAGAATCAGATGTACGATAGCCTAAAGAGTATGCCATTGATGGATTTTTTTGAATTAGTCTTCAACCTCTCAAGACGACATGTTCAATCGGTTGTCTCTATTTTACCAGTAAAATGCATGCTCCTTATATGGCGACTTTGATGTAGACGTGAGGTGGATTTTTTTTGTACACGTGATTTAAATTTTCAGAGCTCGCTAACAGACCATTCAACAGCAGCAGCCGTTCATACATTATGTCCATTGGGCAGTGGCAAAGCGGACTTTCAGAGGACGTGTCGGTAAGGAGAAGCTTTTCTTGCCCACCTTTTCAAATGGCTACTTGACTTCGTCCGGTCGCTTAGGAACTGCCGAAGGCAATCGATGAAGAAGAGATAGCTACAGCTGACTTACCTCCCACGGCGTTATCGAGACGAGACGCCCTGGTGCCAAATGAACGCAAAGTAGGCTTTTTCCGTTTGTCCCTTTTCGTTCCGTCGTTTCACTCTTCGTACGGTTTCAACGGCAGGTGATCGACCATAACGCCTCAACCTCTGACGCCGCGGCAAAGTGAGTAGAACTATATGCCTGCGTGTGTGTGTGTTGGTTATTTTAACCCTGAACGCTGTCCGTTAGGGCGTACGCCTCAGCTTGTCAAAGGAGGGCGTGAAAAAATTTCACCTTATCCCCACGACATTCATTTGCATATGTTAAACCTACAACTTCCTGAGGGCGACCTCCTTTTCCAGATGTACGGTTGGGACCATCACTAGTGAACTATAAGCAGAGAAATGATTTATGGGCCAGCTGCCTTCTCGTAGGAACTTCCGGTCTGGCGAATAAACGTGTCATGCTTAGATGAAGTCTCGAGAGGCATTGAGAAGCGGCACTTTACACATGCCTCTCTCAATCGACGGTTCACGTTAGATGCTTGTGACTGTTTTTGCGCATCTGCTGCTAAAGGTTTGGCATCGGCCGAATTGAGCCATGCTGAGATTGGTTGGTGGTGGTGCTTGTTTGCCCTGCGCGTAAAGTAAGGACGACAGCGCGCCGAGGTGGGCGGGCGACAACACATTGACGAATCGCCTTGACTTCAATCCCTTTGGAAGATCAGACGAGTGGGGGAGGACTTTTAAAAATTTTCCAATCCCCGAAAGAGCGGCCAGAATGCGTCCAACGCCTTCTAAATAGGGAGTTGTGTTCCTGATAATGCGCAAAAAATTTTTTAAAATAGTCCAATTGGTTTCTCTGACGTCAGCCAAAGGAGGGAAGAGACGATTTGCTCGCTAAGGGTGGACAGTTCGGCGGTGCGTAACGGCTCGCCCATCCATCCGTCCTCCACTGCCATATTTATGTGCGACCAAAATAGGTTTGTTGCCTTTTTCAGCGTTCGATCGGTCTGCTCCATGGACAGTTCCATTTTTTCCCCTCAACAAGCGATGATTAGAAACGAGCTGCGCCTGTTCCAATTGGCAATAAGTCAAAAGGACATCGTTCGTTCCGGTAAGGGAACACACACACCCTCTGATGTCAACTTCCATATTTGGCTTCTCTTGCGGCCCCGTTATAGTTAGGGATAGTTGTTTTTTGCTCTCGGCGCAAAATTGATTATATGCTTGTAGGATTATTATTATTATGTTGGATTTTGTATTTTCAATAGGCGTAGGCGCGCAACGGCCGTCCAGCGGCGGGAAACTGCCTACTGCCGGCTCCAACGGCGCTAAACCAAAGTGACTTGCACAGCTTCGCCTCTTCATAAGCATTCATGAGTCCCTGGCGTGTTTGGCAGCGCTCACGATTTGCTATCTGTGCAATCGCTGCATAACGATTGCCTTTGAAGGATCGTATTTTTAAATATATGTCTTCAGGGAGTGAGCCTGAATGAAAGCAAGTTGGCCTGTCATGTTAGCGGGATAAAGTGATTCGCGCGCCGAGGGTGGTTGATTTAATGTATTCCGACTTTTTCCAATAGTTGGTATCGCCTTGTGCTCAACAATGCGTCACTCTCCAACTGATAACACGAAACAAGTTGTGATGGCGTTGTTGCTGCAATGAACTAAGGAATTCCGTTTGGCATCGGGATGCCAAGTGACTTTAGTTTTCTTAGGCGATATAGCCCGCTGATAGCAAGCTTAGGAGATTCGCATAGCTTTGCATGCCTTATTAGGTGCGCTGGTTTGATTTGCTTAGCTTACTAACAGTTGCATATCCACTAGGCAACAGTGACTGTAGCTTTCCGCGTCTCAACAACTCAGGTACCTCTCCATCCCTTCATTTGCTCTTCTCCATAACGGTGCATTAATTAGTGGAGCAGTTGTTTCATTGGCTCATTTTTTGGCGACACGATGAATCGTAAGAAGAGACTTACCTTACTCGTAGCGTTGGCGGCTTCCCGCCAATTATACTTTGTTGTAGTAACGCAAAGATAGGAGAATTGTCTTGGATTGATTGTCTCTTAGTTGCTGTACAGATGAGTGAGCAGAATGGGAAACGATGCGGACGACGACTTTGGCAAATGCCATTGCCCGACTGAGCCAGCCAAACAAGCGCTTATCTTTACCAACTTTTCAGTGACCATTATTGGCCGGGTCGATTTTTGACCGGTCGGTTCGTCGTTGGTTGGCTTAAGGAGTCATTAAATTTTATTTCCTTGAATAATCGTAGTCCGAAGGCCGAAATGACCTAATTTGGCAAATGGAAACTTTTGTCTTGTTGTTGTTTACTGACGCGAATGGCTGCTTCCGTATAAGGTCGTATGAGGTGTACCAGTTTACGGACGAAGGTTTAAGTGCCTATGCACTGTTCCTAAATAAGTAAAGTCACAATCTTGCAACTGTGAATGGCTCTAAGGCGTCAGCTGAGCGCCCACAATGATTATGCAAATAATTATAGCACGTTACTTTGTTTTAAACTTATTGACGCGTTGCTGCTGTTGCCGTCGCCTTATGGCTCGCCAAGTTTTACGAATTGCCCATAAGAAGTCTTCTTGGATTTAAATCGCCTTCTTTTATGCCCATGAACACCCTTTGATGTTGGGAATGCATTGTATGAAAAACAATGTGCTTTAGCCATCTGTGGTCTGTTCCGTTAGAGCCTTCGTCCTAATGCTTAATGCTAATGCCTAAGCCTATCTTATTTGACTATCGTATTGGCATTATTGAGCCTGTATGGTTTACGAAAGTGGGCCCAATTCTTACCAATGCGTCTGTCGCGTAGAAACTGCTGCTGTGGTAGTTTTAAGCTCCTTATTGGGGACTTGTTAGCTTGATCGATGAGCTCCCGCGGAAGGTAAGGCTTCTATATAAGTACATTCGTATTTTGAGCAAACAGAGGCTGGTCGCAAACTATTGCTTGAATGTCGTCAGCTTAGGTCGCATATTTCAGAATTTCAGATTCTATTATGAGCTTTGTATTCTAACTCTGACTTTGTTTACCAACTTTGCACACTATAAGAAATCACATTTTACACATCTTGTACTTCTGCGCCAGCTGAGGGATGAGAAGGCTTTTAGCGGTAGCTCAAAGTTCCCTTCTTGGAAGACCTTTTGAAAATGCTATTCATTGCTTTTTCTTTTAACCAATAGGCAGGCGATAAGCTTAGCTGAAATTAACATATTCAAATTTTTATTATGTTGAAATTCCCCTCGTGACGTCATTAGGAAGCTCTTAGCGCTTAGGGTTCAAATGCTCAGCTGAAAATCCGTCCTTGTCCGCCGAGCTCAAATATCAGCCTTTTAAAAATCTGATAGTCTTTCTCATTACTTGTTTATTTTCATTATTAAGCAGCTAAAGAAGCTTTCAGAGCAAAGCTCTAAAATTTTGCAGTATGCTGAACTAACGGATTATTGATAGCAGAAGTGAATGAGGATTGCCGATAAGGCTTACGTCATTTAGGTACCTGCTTTTCACTTACGACTTGAGGTGAACTTAGGTGGTGCCCTTCTTGGTCTATTCATTCTATGCGATGCGATGGTCCGCTTTTAGTTAGCTAACTTTGTTTGGCGTTTGTTTTTTTCTTATTATTGGCCTTTGCGTTGTCCCCAGTAGGGTCGTTGCAAATCCATTCAACCGTGAGCATGATGGTAAATCGCACTTCGGGAATCGTAATTTTCTTTACGACAAAATTTGAATTTGCTCAAAAGTCATCAGTGCAAATTGCATCTTGCCAATTCAGCGTCGTCCATCTTCGGACGCTAATTGTTTTCCACCTTTGGCGGAAGTCCCTTCTCATTCATTATTACTGAGCGTAATATTGAGGATCGCATTAAGGTTTTTTTTGCCTTGCGACGCATAACGGCTTGTCGCAAAGCGGCCAATCCGTTTTACGCGTTGGCTGCTGATGTTCCCCCCTATTTTCGTTTGGTCGCTTTTGTTATTGTTTTGGTTGCTGCACGAGTTTATGAGGCGGGAAACATATACCAGTTAACGACCAAATACAACACTAAGTAATGAAAAGTAATAGTATGCAACTGCTCTGTTTTCCTTATTAGCAATCTCTCCAACAATGCCTCAATCTCTTCTCGGCTGCACACTGTATGGCGAAGCGAATAAATGTTTCGGGATTAGGCTGCGACCTTAGCATGAAAACATTTCCAATGCAACCCGCGTACCGTAGTACCCCTCATAGTAGCTCGAAAAGTCGTAGGCAAGCGTATTCCTTTTTCGTAATGGATGCCTGAAAAAGGGTTTACAGTGGATGGACCCCTTTTTGAGCCTTCACTTAAGTGTATAGAAAGCTTTTTGTCCCCTAAGTGGACTTTCACTATTAGCACTTAGGCACTTCTATGCTGTCAATGTAAAAATGCTTTGGGGCCCTTGCTAACAAAGCGAGTGGTTTCTCTCCCATCAAGCACAAAAGCACGGGCAGCCTCACGTCTAGTTTGACAATACGCATTAGAACTCAGCCGTATGCAAATCAGCAATGCTGCAATTATGCTTCATAGCGATGGTATGGCTTGTTAGATGCCATATTTTTGTTTCTTCGCTAGAACATGTATATTATTTCGATTTCGGGTTGCATAAGGTTCAACGAAGGGGCCGATGCGCATCCTCCCTTAATGAGCCTTTTGCACGTTTCTGCTATTATCCTCGTGTTCACTGAAACTCAATAGCTGCTACTGCTGCTGCAGCCTTTCTTGGACTTGCTGAAGCTTGAGCCATATAGGGGTCGTTTAAAATATATTGATTTGCAAGGTGTGCGTAACGTCACAGATGTCATTTTAACTTTTTAAATTTTGCCTTATTAGGTATGCTTGTTGCTTGACCAGCATGCACTCCATTATGCGAGACTGGAAAGTAACAAATAGTTTCAATAGGATATTCCGCAAGCAGTTAAATTCCATTCATATTTTTCAATGATCAATCAATTCACTTACGCAGCCTGTTTCAGTGTTATTCCGGTAATATATTAATAGCTTTTGTTTATGGAGCGTAGACGTATCTACAACCTCTTTAAGCATTTGGTCATTCTACTTAATAGCTTCGTTTCTGGCCATCTGCGTACAATGCCAACTCTGCTTTGTGTACTTTTTACATGTTTTTGGGGGGAGATTGCGCATTGTAGGAAATGCTTTATTGCGATTTGTTTAATCGATAAATTTGGATAGGTAACTTTTAAATGTGATTTATATTATCCGACAGGAATACCAAGAAGCGCAAGCAGCTCTGTGAAGTTTGGAGTTGGGGAGGAAGGTGGAGTTCGTAAGTTGCGTAAACGTACACAAACAATCACTGACGATCATTTCAGACTATTCCAAGTCGAAATCGCCTTGGATCTTTAAACGATTGGTAACATTGACAAATACGGGCATATTCAAATCTTTTCAAACTTTTGCCTCTTCCGTTTCAGTACGACTGGTCGCAGCGGGCTAAAGCTCGCGAAGTTATTCGGCGAGTTCGATACGCGTTGGAATCCGAAGACTCTGAATACGTTAATGAGGATCTTTTAAATTTAACGGTGAGTAAAAAAAGAATTTTCAAAGTCCATTAATGGGATGACGAATATTATTATTATTATTGGACTTTTTACTTTTCTGTACAGCAGCGTCAACGCCGACTCGGCAAAGTTGTTTCTCTCTAAACTATTCAGTCTGTGCACCTTTTAGCGAAATGTCTTTTAATGGGTCGTTGGCGGTAGATTGATTTCAATTGTTAAGGATTCTTTCAGTAGTTGATAAATAGCCAATTCCGTGGACGACCGTTCCGCAGAGGACTGACAATGTGACAAGCTCGTACACTAAAATGGATTTGTTCGAAATGACAGTTCATTTCCACTTCAGCGTATTTTTTCACTGTCTGCCCAACTAAGCTTTGTTTATCATTAGAGGTGGGTTAACTGAAAACATTACGCCTTAGTAAGCGTGCAAACGTGCGCAAGCTCGTCTAGGCTGTCTCACTGCAGCAGCGTGTTGCCATAAGGCAGTGGATAATTAAGATGGACAGATTTTAGACATTTTAAAAAATATTTAAATTATCAGTGCACTATTTTGTACTTTTACGTAATTATGAAAATATTTAAGGATAAGAATTGGACCTGTTTGTACGGTGACGACTGGGTTGTTCTGGATCCCAGCGTGCAAAAGCGGGTGCAGGTTGTTTGGGAGCTCTTCCACAGCGAGCTTGTGTTTCTCCATCAACGCCTTCTAGTCGCCCGAAACGTGAGTATCTCACTTGCTTCAATCCGTTGCGCCCACCTTCCTTTATTGAACAATATGCAGTGTTTAATTCCTTACAGACAGGGATTCTATCCTTAATAAGCGGCCTTAACCTTATAATGATGGTTTAAAGGTAGCAACACTTATCTGCCTGGTGTATGTCGGAATCCCGAAAATAATGTTACTTAATTAAGAGACAGACAGGCAAGGTAGTAGTAGATTTTCTTTTTGATCGAACAGAACTATATGGATAAAGGCTATTTTTATAACTACAGTAATCCCTATGGTGAAAGAAGCTTGGAAAAAGGATGTCTTGTAATTTTTACCGTTCGGGATTTCGACTGTCTCCGTTACCTAACGACTAGAATGCAAGTCGTGTAGTATTATATCTTTTTATTGAAACTTTCAGGTATACTGTATGCGTTTTGATTAATTTAAAACTTGTACCATAGCAGCGGTTTCGCTTATTTGGAGTTTTCCTTATTTACAGAAGTGTACTTTGGCAGGTCTTTAAAGAACCGTTGAAGAAATGTCAGGTGGACGGTGATTTTGTAGCTGTTGAACCGAATGTATTATTTGGCAATCTTGAAGAGTTATGTCAGGTAATAAGAGCTCTGTAGAAGTCCACAATCTCTTCATCTTTCTAACGACCGGCAAAACGTCATTATATGTTATCTTTACGCGTCAATGTGTTTTGCCCATCGAAATTTGAATATCTCAAACTTGCCCGGTTGAAATAATGCACGCGCTTATTGGACTTTTGCTTTTCAGATAAGTTACGAGTTTTGTACAGAATTTTACAAGCTGCTGCTTATTTCGAAGGAAAAGAAGTGCTTTGGATCCATACGGATACTCGGCCCGTTGCTGACAAGCGTACGAGAATCTCTGCAATGCAAAGCTTTGCTACATGTAGCTTTTTCAGTTTTTCAAAAATTCCTCTATATTCCAAGCATATCATACCTATTGCGTCAATTACAAAAACGCTTTGGTACTGTATTGGACATTAGGCTTAGATGAGAGTAACATTATTAGAATTGTGCCTTTTGAAGGAATATTTAGAAAATTTGAGGAAAACGGACGACCGATTCGCTATATTGGAAAAGGTACGTATTATCTCCGTGTGCGCGCATTGGTATTATCAATAAGGCTGTTTTGTAGGTGTGCACAAACGACAGCAGATGTAAGAGATTGCAGCTGGACGACTTTTTAATATCTCCTTTGCAACGAATCACTCGGCTGCCAATATTGATCAAAGAAATTCTAAAATTTTCCGTCGATCCTCACGATATCGACATCCTGCAAATGATTCTAGACTCGCTGCAAGAATCGCTCAGTTAGGCACAGCTATTATGTTGTTCGCTTCTTTGTATGTACTGTTTGTTTTTTTCAATGTCAGAAACCATTGACGACAGTATCAAATGGTTGCACAACTTTGAAAGGTTGCAAGAATTGCAAAAGCAGCTTATATGGCCAACGTTGTCGGAACTTGATCCCAAGGCGTACATACCGGACGTAAAGGCTGAACAATTTTTCTTCTTCTTCTTCTTCTTTCAAACCAGCATACTTTTCTTTGCACAGATTCTTAAGGAAACGGTTGCGCGCCAATTTTGCGAAAGCTCCATAGCCCGACCCAACAGGCAATTGAACTACGAAGGATTGCTGTATTGCATCGGTATGCGATGATTCGTTTCGTCCTTTTCCTTAATGGGCCGTTTGCATTTTGACAGAAAATCAAAAACCTTGCGAAGTGTATCTCTTCCTTTTCAACGATATGCTACTTGTGACGAAGATAAAAAAGAATACTCTCAGATCGAAGGTGCGTAAATTTGCTCAGTAAAAATATGCACGTGCCAGAATGCATTAATAGGATACTATGTTTGTCTGAGTAGCTGCAGCACGTGTTAATTTGTTTTTAGAAGATTCACCCTGAAAACTGGGCTGGCAACACATGCAAATTTGTTGTTCAGCATCAGCCGGTCCCTCTTGATTCCTGCGTATTCTGCGACATTGGCCCTAAAGACTCGAAAGGTGCGACATTCATGTTGGCTACGTAGGAGTCGCCTGTCTTACCTTTGTTTATTGTTGCGTAGACGTGAAACATGCATTCGCCTTACTACATGTCACCCAGTTCAGTCAACTTATTGCCCTTTACACCCTGTACGCTCCAACGAAGGAATGCAAAGTAGCTTATGTTGACAGGAATGGCGACATGATCGATTGGGGGCGGTTGTTTTAGGAAACGTGGATTCGAAGGTTTCAAGATTCCGTGTCGACCATTGAACCTGGTCAACGTCAACAGCGCGGCTTGTCGCAGGGTTTAACTTTGGCTCATCCGTCGTCCAGTCGATCTCCCACTCCCTCCGAGCTGAGCTTCAAAGACTGCAAATCGCAGCCGACCAGTTCTGACCAATTGCAATCGTCCGCATCGCAAGAAGATTCCAGCTAAACCTTTTTGCCACACATATCATCCATCCACTTTCCGACACCAGCAGGCGACGATTGTGCACACGCGCATAGTGAAGGCAAAATATTCACCAGATACATTTTTGTATAGATATCATTTTTGGAAATTAAACCCATAAATGTAAGTACACTCATTTCTAAGTATTTTGTTAGTATTATGTGAATATTTTCTCAAGCAACGTAGCTTCACCTTTGATGGAATTTTATTTGATAGAGAGGAGGTCTCACATAGGCTAAATCGTTTTGGTAGTTTTCGGTACGGCTCAAAATCCCGAACGATCAAAGCTAAGGTCGCAATCCCGAAAGTGAGGTACCAAAATGGATGCAATCCCGTTGCGGCCTTAGACCGTCTGAAATAAATGCGTTTTTGAAATTGCACAATACCCCCCTCTGTTTAAGGGATATTCGTAGCTATTTTTGCTAGAACCATCCTTTCGGGATTCTGAATAAGCCCGAAAGTGATGCTGAAGAGCAGTGTTAATTCAGCGGTGACTATCATAGGTGAAGTAGAATAGTAGTATTCTGGATGTTTGTTGAACTACATGCATTGCAGCTATTGCGCTCCAGTAAAGATTTCATGCAGAACATTGCAAGGGAAGAGTATAGGCATTTTCTTTAAATTCTGTACTGCACTTTGAGGTCTATGTCGTTTGATTCAAGGTGTGATGAGCCTACTCGCGTACAAGATAATCTCGTCTTGTTTCTGTTTGCACTATACGAGCGATCTTGTCTCTTAGCCGCTCCGCCGTCATACTGTAGGCTTGCCGGCCATCCTGTTCTGCCCTTATCTAAGCCTCAGCCTAAATATAAGGTTTATATTTTGGCTTAGATTTAGGTAAGCGTAAAACAAGGTAACCGCAATGCTGGCATGTAAGGGCACAACAGGTTGACGGCATACTTTCCAGAAAGGAACCTGCATTTCTCAAACTGTGGGGCGGCTGAGAGACAATATCCGCACTACGTACTACACGTGCGCATAATTATGTTTTTTTCTATTCAACGTGTGAAGCTGTTGATATCGAGGGTAATTTATGTACTTTTATTGATTAATAACTATTAATAATTGTTACGTTTTAGTTTACGGAAGAAACAACCAATTTGGGATTGGTCGATTGTAGAACCTTGAAATATCAATATTTTCAATCAGCTTAATGTAACTGATCCATTCAGAGGACGCACTAAGTTTTTTTCACATAAAACGTCCTCCCGCGCGAACCTCAGTGCGTGCATTAATATTTATTAATGCACTGCCCACGCGAATATGTATAGCGTGCTCTCTCTCTGACGATGATGTATTGCAATTCGGGATTCGTTTGACAATTTTTTAAACCAACATCTCAAAGCGTTAGTTCGCTTTCGTGCTTTTGAAGCTTGTGAAAAAGTTATGCCTTCTGAATCCCGTTTTCGGGATTCAGAAAAGTTAAGTTAGGTTTGGCTGATAGCAGCAAAGTATCTTCACCGAAATTCACGTAACGAATCTGATCGTCTCAACAGTGGTTCTGAGCGTTGCAGGTAGCACATTAGCCTAAGTATGGTCACTTTAGGACGCTTTGCATTGGTAAGTGTCAGTTCATGCCGAGTGCCGAATTGTCGGTAGTTTATATTTATACATGCTAGTTCTGAGGAGATCAATAAAAAACAATTGCGTCATAGTATAGCTACAGGACTGCCTTGTGCGTACACATCTGTTGTCTGTATTCATTACTTAAATCAAAAGAGACCAAAAACGGAGGAAGAAACTCTTCTTTATGACTTGCAAATGAACTTGTCTATTGGTCCCAAACAGCAGTCAACATTAGTCCTACCAAGATTCTTTCAATAGGCTTATGGAAGCGGTGGCGGTCAGAATCCCGAAAGTTGAAATCCCGATAGGTCAAAATCCCGGCAGTCGAAATCCCGAAAGGTCTAAATCCCGAATAGGTCGAAAATGCGCTGTAAAGTGTAGCCTTGTTTCAGTTGTGCATTGGCATCTTCTAGTTTTTCTCTAGTTTTGTTAACTGGGTTGATCTCTTTGCCTTCTTATGATTAGTAAAAAGATTGCTATGCTGAAAAAAATACCACCTGCGTTCATAGGTGAGCCGCAAATGTTGAAGGAGTCATTTCGATTAATCCAAAAGTAGAAGATGCGAATGCACAACTGAAACAAGGCCACGCTTTACAGTGTATTTTCGACCTATTCGGGATTTCGACCCATGCGGGATTACGACGTATCAGGATTTTGACCTGTGCGGGATTACGACCCATGCGGGATTTCGACCCTTCTGGATTTTGACCCGTGCGGGATTTCGACCGTCGGGATTTTGACCTATCGGGATTTCGACTTTCGGGATTTTGACCCTAACCCTTATGGGAGAGATACACTTTGAAACATATCCATCACAATTTTAGGGAGGACCCTGTTGTACTTGAACAGTCAGCATTCTTCATTGACAAGGGAGTTCTATTCTTAACTTGAAGCATGCGCTTGTAACTTTTAAGACTTTATTGTTCCCTGTATGTCAGTTAACCAATCAATTCGTTATCAAAGGGGTTGGCCTTGTTGGTTCGTTAAAAGAATTTTCATTACTTCTAAAATGTGAATAAATTTTCTTCCTTACACGTCTCTCAGTGGTATTGTTGATATTCCAACGATGCTGCGAAGGCTTTTTGCCGTTCACACGGACTCGGCAAATGAAATTATCATATCACGACCGGCATTTGCATTTTCACTTGCCATAAGTAGACGAATGCTTTGCGGAACATTTGCAACTGCATGTTGTTTGCCTGTTTTCAAGTTGGTACGGGTCAGGCGCGGGAATTCGCGAGAAAACATCATCCAATGGTTTTCTGCTGGGCATTTCATTAAGGCACTTGCAAGAGTCCTCTTTGGGTGGCCTCATGCATTCCGATAGTCTGCTCGGCAGTCGGTGCCCTTTTCCGGCCCGCTTGAACAAATACATCATCAAGTAGAATTCCCTCTCGTTCACCATTCCATCCTTGTTGTGGTCGACCATATTCCAAATTATGTTCACTGCGGCGCGATTCATTCTGGACAATTTGAAAATACGTTCCGCCTTTTGGTAGCTCAGCTCTTTGTCTTGTTTGCACAGCAGCTTGAACTGTTTGTGCCAGTCGTTTTGTACCGCTTCGTCAACGACCGTACACCAGTCGAACTGCTCTGTGTTCTGGTAAATGACCGGTTCTTCCAATCTGCCCAAATTGACATCCTTCTAAAATTGTTACGCTCAAGTTAGGAGGGAAATATGCAAATAAGCCCTTACGGGTGCTTCAGTTGGTAGGGAAGCTTTAAAGCAAGGCACGTCGTATTTAAGAAAGCTTTCAACAGGACCTATCAGCGACTGGCTAACAGGTGGCAGCACATTCTTTAAGCCAGCCATGAGGATACGATGCAGCGTTGAACTGGAGGGCAAATCTCCTCGGCTCAATTGATAGCGAGTGATCAGCTTTGGATACATCCGTCTGAACAGCCGTCTAGCTTCCCGTTTTCGAAGTTTTCTCCATGGAACTCTTGCATATCTCCTATTCAACTCGTTGGCTACTAAGGCGAATACGCGAAGCTGACAAAAAGAGAGAAACAAGTTCACTATATGCCAATGATACAAGCTGCTTCCCCACCTGAGTTGCTCGTCTGGTTATGTCCTTCAAACGTCGCTCATGGACCGCATAAGTGAGCGATCGAATTCGGTTAGAGATTTCTCTCAAATCACGCTCAAAGCGTTCATGATGGTCAGGATAGCGTAGCGGCTGATCCCAAAAGGAGCAGGTATATATACGAGGAACTTCGTTGCCCTTTAGCATTCGGCTGAGCGACCATGCGACGGCGCCACGGACGTGCTCCAATGCAATCGTGTTGCACCTATCCGCCTTGTTCAAAATCAGCTAACACACAAGCAATGACTAGTGACGATCTAATAGGTACCCACCATCGCTAACGTACCGACAGTTTGTCTTCAAAATTCTTCAACGCTGATAGTGACTGCTTAACTTCGTCGCTGAAGTCCAACCTAACAGTATCCACCACAAGGAACACTATGTCCGCCTTTTCAGCCAGATATTGCATGATGGCATCGTACTTGAAAGGTCGACGCTTCATGTGCAACTCGCCGTTCAATATTCCTGGAGTATCGATAATTGTCAGATGCTTTAACAGAGGTGACGGGCATGTGACGACGAAACACTTGGTCAAGAATGAATGGCCAAAGAATTTCAACCCTAAGATTTGTACACATGCAGTTATGCGTAGGGCACTTTTACAAGTGAACCTACCTTGGTAAGGAAAGGTGTCATCGTTGGTGATAGTGGTAGCCGGAAATTGGCAGCTATCCGGCCCGTACATTATAATGTAGAAGTTTTCAGTTGTAGGTTCAGGACCAACTGCCGAGCCGAGGTAATTCATACTTATCAAATGATTGACGATTGTCGTCTTGCCAACTGAACACTCGCCCATGAAAACGATCATTGGAGGGCTGCCAAACTCGGCATGATACAATGGTAGTGAACCGTACAGATGATAGGACAAATGTTGCTCCAATGGCTGTATCTTTTCCCTGTAGTATAGGCTCAGCGTGTTAGGCAGTGTTTCAATAGTTATCTTCGGTAGGTCGTCGAACCTCTTTTTCTCCACCACCGAAGCCTTCTGACCCATAATGTCACTTTTGGAAGAGCGAGCGCTCACCGTTCGGCCGCGCGCCCTTCAGGCCGCCATGTTCAACTGATACTGTGACAGCAATGACTATTTGTGCTTTTCTTGAGAGCTTAAAGCTGTAATGTGGTCTTCGTTTTAAAGTTTAAAAGACTCGCCTGCGCATTGTGTACTTATGGAATTGCGGAGTCTAAAATGCTCCAGAACCCATAAGTTTCTTGAGCGCCATGTTCAAATTAACTATAACAGCGCGAACAAAGATTTAAACTTTTTCCAAAGATTCTGTGATTCGTGTTTGAGTAATCTCGCGTTTCTGCGCCGCGAGATCGCGGACGTAACTTGCGCATCATTCTATCGTACTGTAACCAATTGTTCTCCTTAACGAATTGTTATTACCGGCGGTTGTTAACTTCGAGTTTGCTATGATCGAGGTTCCACTGTACTTTGTCAAATTCTTTTATCCATCAGAAAACACGTAATCATCTCTTCTTCGTGAAAAATGATTTCCCCGCCAAAACTACCGCTACTTCTGGACGCTCAATCCTGAGGGCGATATTTTCGCTTACACTGCAAATGCCAAAGTCATCATAACGTCTTTCGGCCAGTGTTAACAGATACGCTAGCATCTATGTACTGGAAATTGCGCAATGTTTGCGTGCCTTATCCTTAAAGCTAAACCAATTATAGTCAGTGTAAGCAAAATTTTTTTGGGACCAGTTCACGCAGTGTCATTGTGCTTTTTATGACGTCATCAAATCCTTTTCTACTACGCATATGTGTATGTATATATTCTTGTGAATATATTAGTAAAAAAAATATTAGAAGTTGCGTCATCATCGCCATCATTGCCTAAGCATTTCTTATGCGGAACACGACAAGTGTGTAAGGGAAGCGATAGCCCATCCATACTTAGCTACAGTAAGGTTAATGATAGTTAAGATTTGGAGAGTCTAAACTTTTGTGAGTAAATTTTTTACAGCGCGACTGATCCAGCCATTATGCAAATTTAGTTCAACACCAACTGGTAGTAAGCTTTCAAAGACGACATACAGATGGGCAGAATTATTTGCCAAGAAAATGTCCTACACCTTTGGAAGATTCGAAGGAGCTGCCCAAAATATAGCTACAACTTTTTCAAGTTTAAAACTGCCTGCCATATATCCTAGCGCGCGTCAAATAGGAACTAATGGAGATAATGAGATGCAAGCTTAGGCGACGCAAAGTCGCGTCTATTAATAAAATGCAAAGCTAACATGCCCTGCCATCGTGAGGAGCTCGCATAGATAGCTTAGCTTCAACCATATTAGGAAGTTTTGAAATGGGTTTAAATACGACTCGCCGTAAGGAATCTCTAATTTTGAAAGAGCAGTTTCACTTAGCAATCTACGCGATGTTTTATAGCGCAAGGTCAATGACCAAATAAGGAACAGTTAACTTGCAAGTCAACTTTTCACTATTACGTCTAATCTCTATTTACAGTGTTACCTAACGGGAAGCGGTATTTGAAAAAATGCTGCAAAGGCTACAGTTTATCGACACCTTTCAGTTGAACTAACAATGAGCAAAATGGAATTTCACACTCATCCACTAAACCTCATCGACCAACGAACAGCCGTACATCTCATCTATTCAGCTGCGTTCTCACGGAGCCAAAAACGGCTCGCCCCACAATTCGGGCACTCTGTCAAGTCCATCAGCATTAAAACTTGCGGATGAGATGGACAAGGTCGTTGAATTCTATGATCTAAAAAGAGACGACGCTCTGCAATATACTTCCAATTTATACTTTTCAACGCTACTACCTGATGAAGTGTGATCGCATTGCATGCAGTAGACTTTGCTTCGCGGTCTATAGCACTGGCATTCTTGTTTTCCACTGTTCGTTTCCTCATTTCCAGTGGTAGCCGATGACTGGTCGGTCCGTACCCAATGGTACTTATCGTCTATTGCTTGGTCCGGCAGTTTTGCTGGATTTCCCATAGGCGGACGATAGGATGGACCGGCTTGACGGTATACACGTCTTGGGTAGCCTCTTGGACGAGGTGCACACAACCCACGACGCGGAAAAGGCGGTTGGAAATTCCTTACCTCACCGAACGGCGGCATATGACCTGACGAAACTGGCATTCAAAATTATTTGCATATGGGGCTGTAATCTTACCAGGTGGCACAATGGGATAACCCACTTGTGGCACTTCAATGCCTCCTCGACCTCTGTACGGTGCTCTTGGACGAAAACGTGCGCCGTCACCGTACATCTTTAACAGTCGAACTTCTGCCGCAGCAAAACAACGACGCCTTCTTCAGCAAAGGCTTTTAAGCTGCAAATAGGAAAGCACATTGTAGCATAACTTGAACTCTCGCCTATGCAAATCATACAATCTGTTAGTCGGTAGGAAAAACCCTACTGGATAAGCTAGTTGGTCTTTCTAGCAAGCTTCTTGCCTTAGAAGGAAAGTATGTAACGCAAGCTGAGCTCGCTAAGCTTGTTAAGAAGAAATCAGAAAACCTGTGCCGGAAACAAGCCAATACAACGCCGTATAAGCTGGAACTAAGGAGTAGCGTACAGCTGGACAGAAGGTGGGGTCACCCTTTTCAAAAGTTTAAAGTGTGACCACACTGAAAGTGTTCACTTTAAGACTTGTCGAGCTAACAGATATCTACGTCAGTAACCCATTTCCAGCAGCGAAAGCGTAAACAAAAGATTACTACAAAGTCCTAAGATGTGATATATATATATATATATAAACGGTAAGGAACTTTGCTCCCGAAAAAATCAATAAACTGCGCCTTAGTTGAGTGGCATTCCACCACGATGGTTCAAAGCATAGCGAATCAACTTAAAAGGTTACCTCACGAGTAGTCTTTGTCGCAGGACACAAAGTGTGACAAGTTGAAATGACAATGGTTCCTTAAGGGCACTGCAAGAGTGGAACAAATCGGAAAATGACCTTGCATTCACCCTTTCTGACGTATAGAGACAAGTTCAGTATAAAAAATTTAAATCAATGACAGACCATCAATTCACTGCTGCCTGATGAGAACCTGTTCACGTGACAACTTCATTTGCCTAACCATTTGTAGAAAACTTAAGATGCGGCACGGACAAACCCACTAAGTGGCAATCCTTTTTTAGATTATCGCTATATTACTCGTCCGCGCCATTGGAAGGAACCAGTTTCGACGTGAAGGCAACACTTAGCGTCATGTTGCGCTCCTCCGGCGATGAGGTTCCATTTTAGCCTCAATTCGAATGTCGCCCCCATTCTTCGTACACATATTTTAATATGCTGATCGCAAGGACCCAACTGTGAGCCCCTTTCGTAAGACTGTGCACGAAAGTGCGGCTTTAAAACGGATAGTTTAAAAAATAGCTTTTTTGGGAAAGGCACCTAAGGTGAAACGCGCTACCGATATAATCAGGATCATAATTGCCCACCTTTGGGGCAGCCGCCGTTGCGAATAGGAGCAAAAACCGGCGGAAGTAAACAAAATGCCCCACCTTTTGATCGTTGGCACGCAGTCACTTATTATGAACGGATGAACAAGCTGAAAGGTGAGTAAGAGACGACGGAATGCTGTCTGGTGTACAACGTTCAAGGCTGAACGTCTTCTGCTCTCTTCTTGCTAGCGAAGAAATGGCACGCATGCGTTCTGCTGGCCACACATCTCTACCAGTTTTCTCTCTTACAAACTGGATGTGTTCAAGCTGTTTGTCGTCATACGGTTGCAGCCGTCCGGCTGATCATGGCGACAAGCCATAACTACAATATGAAGACAATGCCTACCATTTCGCTGTATCGTCGCAACCGACAGGCCGACTACTATGTTCGCAAAAGATTACATAATAGACACTACGTAAATTTACATACGCATGAAGGTCAACAAAAATGTGCAAATGCCGCTTTTATGCCGCCACTTCTCCGGCGAAATGGGCGCGCTGAAACAAAACGTTAAACCTCTACACTGGAAAACTTTAGCCAATCAGAAACATGCAGCGCATGCAGCGCCACCTGGAGAGATAGAAAAAACTCAAAAATAAACAAACCAATGCACGTATGGTCAACTTGAATTACCCGTTGGCTATTCTGCCATACTTTGAGCAAGGGAAAAGTGAAAGGCGGTAAACAAAAGCTGTCTATCCACTTAGTCGCAGAGGACGCATAGGCCAAAGAGGTTTGCGCATCTTAGGCGTAAGTCCTAAGCCTGTGGAAGGCCCGAAATGGAGTTTTCAACAGTTTTAGTGTTAAGATGCAAAGAGCTATAGGAACTTTCCATCTCTATTGCAATCAACGTTCATTCAAAAGCTTCATTGACGCTGTTTGGAGTATCCAATCAAGAAAAGCATTGTTTGGTTCATTTATACCGGAGAAGTGTCGGCTATTTTGGTTGAGCCAACTTTAGCAATTGCCAGTGCCTATTTTGGGAAATGGAATAAAGCTGGAAAAAATATACGCCTGCTATGCCCCAGCTGGTCATTGCATTGCACAGTTTTGAAGATACCAATCAGATTGGTCGGAAAGCGTACAGTTTCCGCGCTACGTAGTAAACCATTCCAGTTTGGTCTTCACACGTAGGTGAAGAATCAGGCTTTTGTAGGATGATTATGGACTTAATGAACTACTTCAACGGTACTTAAAGATGCCTACGTCATTTCGTTACGAAAACAAAATGTTCATCAATTAACTATGCCACGCAATCGCTTAGTAGACGCCAGGCAGAAGAGGGGTCGAAACAGCACGCAAAAGAGCTTGTATATTCAGTAAGCAAACCAAGCGTGAAGAAGACATACTGGTGCAAAACGACTGATGCAGAGAAAAAGTAAAAGCAATGAGAAGCAGCAGCCTTATTTGTACCTACGTTTGCTTAAGCTTTCAGTTCATTTGCGCCATTCATTCTTGAAGCAACGACACAATGCCTATGCTACATTCGCAAAAGCATTTCTGCAGCGTCTAAGACGCAGCAATTTAAAAGAAAAATAAGGTTCAACCACGACCGCTGCGATACATGCGGCGTATAACGTCCGGAATAAGGCAGGCTTAGGAAATGCGCAGTCAAGTTTTCCATGCACGAACAAATAAACGTCAATTATTTTTCCAACTACCTCAAAGCTGCTATACAGCCAAAAGTGCTATGCCTCCTTGAAGAACGAAAGGTACACCGTACTTCCGCCTTTTCATTTGCAAGACAACGTATGGCGAGCTTGAATTTTGAAAAAAAACATTATGTCTTTCTACGGAAGATTAAGATGGGCTCAGACGAGCAAGATTGGCGAAACTGCGCATGGAATAGCGTTGGGCAACGACCTTGTTCCATCGTCAGCGTGTCACAAGAGGCGTTGTAAAATAACATTTGCCGCTATGCCAAAAGCGTCTGCGACTTCCAGTTGCTGAAAAGACAACAACGTATAACGACCGAGGCGGAGAAATGCCCTTTTTACAAATAATTACCATAAAAAGCATTTCAAAGTTTTCCAGTAAAAAGAAAATAAAACTATAAACTAGCTTACGCGTACTGGAAATGATTATTCCGTTTGCTTTCTTGTCAATCATTCCTACAACAGATTATTGCCTTTTCGATCGGGAGGGCGTAAAACATACCGTACCTACCTTAATGATTTGCAGGAGTTGTTATATCACCGCAGTAGCCTGCTCTTAGCGGTAGAGATGGTTTGCAGCTAATCCGCCAGCAGAGTAGCTCCGTTATCTTGCTAATTCGGGCATATTTTTTGCGAGCAGTAAACGTACAATAGTAAGCAAAGCGGGAAGCAGTTTGATCCATAGAACCGAAAAAAATGTCAACACCCTGTCATCATCTGGGCGCAGATAGATGCCTAAAAGTTGGCAAAGTTTAATAAAATGCAAAGGAACACGATTTTGGCGTGGTTGCCTAATCAAATACTGCAATTGGCCCAACCTGCATACACGAGCCAGAGCTATTCCTCTACGGAAACCGTAATCTCA
>KN538376.1:1602576-1654287 GCA_000797535.1 Trichuris suis | reverse complement strand
TTGTTTCGAGCATTCCTATTATGATGTTTGCGTCATAATCCCTATTGGTAAAGAATTTGAAAGCTCCGAGCTTCACTCGTACCAACGTTAGACATTGCGAACGCCTTAATGGAATGGGCGTCTGCGCATCCATTCCTTTGGATAGCTACAACGTTTGCGTCGGCTAATGTAGCTAATTAATTCATTGTTCACTCAGTTCATAGCCAATGTTTATTTGCAGAGCAGCAAGATGCACCGGTGAAGTTTCAAATACGTATGGCAATTCTTTCCGCGATGACGTCATCTTGGTACCTAATCATCATCTTCGTCAGAATCTTTCACGCAACGCTGCGGAATCCAGAAATTCTGGAAAAAATGTACACGTTGAAGAAGGTTCTTGAATTTTCAAGACTCAATGATGACGATGTGTACCATTCCACTGCAGGAGGCGGCTAGCATACAGTATTTAGGATTAAACTGGACGCGCTTAACCGGGAACGTTGTGTCATGTGCTACTTCGGAAGCCAGGACAGCGTTGCTTTGATGGAAAAAGCAGACATGCCCATCTCCTGTTCCTGAAGAGAGAATTGCGTACCAGCAATGTGTATTCATTAACGAAGATAGTAACCGCTAATTAAGAAGTTTCCGTCTGGACTGTAAAATGCCTCCAATGCTTCCGTCTCTTCGTTCGCACGTTCCTAAGTGACGCCTCATTTCCATTAACATCATGAATGAATGAACGCAGTTTTACCGTTATTGAATGGACAACTTGGCCAGTCTTCAGCACTGCTTGGCATAGCAGTCTTCCAAAAGAAGAAAGAAGTACGAATTTGCCATTAGGTGAGAATTTAACGCTGGCCCACCCATCGCTCTGCGTTGGCAAAGGATAACGAAGCAGATTGTTCTAAAACAGTTAGTTTCTTGATCAACGGTGCACAGCTTGAAAAGTTACGCGTCCATATGAACGAATATCGAACAACAACAGAGTCTGCGTATTAAAGACAACGGCCAGTATATTGCCTAATGGATCAAAACAGGCTGCGGGTTTGCCGGCCGCGTCCACTTTTCCCTTAGAAGTGAAACTATTAGCGTAACGGTAAAATTTCACGACGACCTACGACGTGCCCGGCAACTCGGAAATCCCAAAAACGAACAGTGTTGTCCAGCGAGCAGGAAACGACCAAATCTTCAACAGGAGAAATGTCCAAATTGGTAACCCTATAATGCGCCAGACGACAGAATACCAAACTGTGACTGCCTACAGAGCAAGCTTACTTATCAGTGTGCCCTTCATACGCGCCCTGGTAGGAAGTGGTTTCTATAGACAGCAAATGCAAGCCATCTAAAAGAAAATAAAGTTCATAGAAGTGGAAGTGTTACTACCATAGGTGACTAAGTAGACTCTGGAACCTGCTTATCAACATTTCAAGGGCGCTCACGAAGTGAAGAGATAAATTTAAAGTACGTACGGCCTGACTTCGTTGCAGAATGTAGGCAACACGTGGCGTCGCGATTGAAGACAACTCGTCCCGTGCCATACAGCTTGTTCGTGAAGACGGAATGATGGCTAGAAATGGCGCGAATCGACATCATCAAGTTAGCTAAACTAACAGCTTGTTTACAACTAGCCGAAGAGCAAACGTTGACTGCAAAAAACTCGGACAAGCGCGTCAAGCGGAGAAGAAAAAGTTTTTAAAAAATTATTTCGTACTTCCCGGATTTGCAATGGTAAATTGTCAAGGTATCTTCGGTCGAAGTGGACGCCAACAAGAGACCATCGCGGGAAAAGCCGAAGTCACTCACGTTCCCTCTGACGCAACTTTCAATTTTGATCAAGCGCAAGTTGCGCAAAAGTTCGGTGGTGATATTTACGCGTTCCTGAAGGAAATAGCTCTCCATACCGCAGCGACGGTTTCCTAAGGGCTTATTGTAATCGCTAAAATATTCGCAGGTACTTGCACGAAATTCGTTCCTGACTAAAAAATTCTTTCCAAGCTGCTCAGCAAACGCGAATAAGACAAAATGGCAACAGTTAAGCTGCACAAGCTGCATTATGGCAGCATGGCAGGCACGCTCTATCGACTGTTTTAATTTCAATTAAAGAAAGACCGTAGACGATTGAAAAGTACCTGATTATCCGTAAGCAAGTTTTAAAATTTCGGCTGTTGAATTAGCGCAGCTGAGCGTATTCAATGTTCAATAGTTTTGTTTTCTAGTTAACTCTTCAAGTGGAAGGCCCTTGAGCGAAACGGTGGAAGTTTGACCGCGCAATAACATTGAGTATTACGCTGTAATTTAAAAATTACAAAAGCACAGAGAAGCTCAAATTAAATGAAGAATTTTCACTTTTAATTAATCTTAAGCCAATACGTACTGCGCTGAACCGCGTAGAGCCTTGCTGCATACAGTGAGCGTAAAAGAGTCGAAGCGTGCCAACGTCCAAAAGTGTGCGTCAAAGCGTTGCGCAACGACGGTGAAGCAGATTAGACACGTTGATCGACAGGCTGCTGTATGTCTCCAATTCGTGTGCTTGGATTAGATTTTGCGTAACAGCCTTCTGCCTTACGTAAAAGCCTCATTGAGAAGGGAAATATTTGCATTTGGGATCAAACGGACGGAAAATGTGTTGCAAAAGTGAATCATAGAAGAGGGAAGCTTGTCAAAGAGGTCACGTTTAACCGTCGCTATGGCATGTTCGTTTCCTCTTGCTCGGGCTTTTGCATTTCGAAAATCCCCTGAATGTACCTGCTGATCATTTAGTGAATCAGGGAGCACTATGTCAATTTGTCTGCTCACGTGAAGCACGAAAATAAAATTTTGAAAGTCATGCCAGGATTTTTTATCCCGAAAACCTCTCAGGCAGCAATCTTGTCATCGGAAGAATACGTTATTTTCAAAAGTAGCAATGTGGCACTGGCGAGCTAATTCGGCCTGGAATGCTACGAATTCCACGTCATCTGCACGTCAGCAACGTTCAGTCGTTCTAGAATTCCCGAAACTGCCAGAAATACTGAACTTTTAAAAAAAGTCGTGGCCTACTTTCCGTTCTTTGCAACTGTTCGGAGAACAATTTATTGGCTACAACTTTTGCTTATGACATATTGCTTATCAATAAACGTGTCATTTGCGCAACGCACTCGCCGTATTCGTAAGCGAATAGAACTTTCAAATAAAAGTCTACGTTCAAAAATGCACATTTCATCAAAGCCGTTTCTGTCTGTTCCACCCTCAGCGGCATTTGTAAGGCGCGTTAGCTAATTTTGCTTATTGAGAGATCCTTAGCGCCCTTCCCTTATGTTTCTACCCCAAAGATGGGCTATTGCTTAGTAGGGCGGAAAATTTGAAATTCGCTTCAAACGTTGCGCCGTTTTTCTTCTCTGAGTTCTAATTTCTTTGTCGTAAAACTACCTGCAGCTTTGAGTCGCCAAAAAGTACGTTTTTTCCCAAATAATATCAACAGGAACCTACGCATCTTTAACTCAACATACAGTAAGATTCACCGCGTTAAATACGGATGAAAGTTGAAGTTGTTCTTGTTCAAACGTTCTGTATGGAATATGACGCGTAATAAAAAGGGTCAGTGTTCAATAAATTAGTTTAACATTTGAATACGAAAAAGCTGAAGCAACTAGCGTTCCACAAGCTTCGGCTACGAAGGTTGTGGAACAAACAGTTGAAAGCTTTGGGATTCCGACTGCTCATGGCGTTTTCTTCAAGCCTGCGTAGTCTCATGAACGAATTGTTCGAGTTTGGTGAGCGCAAAGTTTTCCTTATGCTCTACAATGTCGATTATCTCTAATTATCCGTTAGTACAGGGTTCAATTTACGTTGTTGCGGTAAGCTTTGTTGAGATGCATTTCACTTTGAGTGCATGGCAACTCTGCCTTATGCGTATGGAGAAAAAATTTGTTGGGCGACAGTTCTCCTAACCTGAACATCTTGACCTTGGCACACTGTCAAAGCTGACAGTGAACTGGTTTCAGTTTGGCGCAGTTGTTTCCGTTTAGTGGTTCGCATTCTTTTGTTTAATCTCCGAGGGCGGTGTACAGCATCTAACCCCTTTTTCCGATGCTTAATTCATTGCGAATTGCATGGCAGCGACGTTCGTTTTTCCCTATTCAGTTGACGATGTTGCTCCGTGCCAAACGTAGTGTCCTTACGCGACCTCGATTAGCCTCACCGCGCTACCAGTTCGCGCCGGCATTGTCGACTACGTACGTTGTATGGTTTTCGTTTATTTATAGTCCATTGGTCCAGTAATGGCAACGAAGGAGGACGAATACGACTATTTGTTTAAAGGTAAAACGTTTTGGCAAAATTTCCGCCCCTGTGCTTAAATCGTCTTTCATTACCGACGTTTAGTCGTTTTGATCGGTGATTCGGGCGTTGGCAAGAGCAACCTTTTGTCCAGGTTTACTCGCAACGAGTTTAATTTGGAATCGAAGTCGACGATCGGCGTTGAATTCGCAACACGCAGCATATGCGTTGATGGCAAGATAGTGAAGGCTCAAATTTGGGACACGGCCGGTCAAGAACGCTATAGAGCAATCACGTCGGCCTACTACCGTGGTGCCGTTGGCGCTCTCCTTGTTTACGACATAGCAAAGGTAAGGTGCAAAAAAGTTCAACAATATACCGTACCCTCATCGTGAGTCATTTCTGATATCTGCGTGGACTTACGCTGGCATTTCGTTCGCCAAATTAGGGCTGATGAATCACCACTGAATGCTCTTCTTTAAAACACAAAGCGAAATGCTTTTCCATGTTATCGGAGACGCGTTGGGTAGTCTCAATTTTCGAGCAGAGAGTTATTCGAATTCACTTTGCAACTTTACGCCGGCTTTAGTAGTACGCCTCTGTGCAGTGAATGTTGTTTGTGAATTGCAGCACGTCACCTATGAGAATGTGGAACGTTGGCTCAAGGAGTTGCGCGATCACGCCGACCAGAATATCGTCATTATGCTCGTTGGCAACAAGTCTGACCTTCGCCACTTGCGAGCCGTTCCCACGGACGAGGCAAAAGAGTACGCCGAAAGGAATTGCCTTTCATTTATCGAAACGTCCGCTCTGGACTCTACCAACGTTGAGGAGGCGTTCACCAACATTCTTACAGGTCAGTGGGCCTTCGCGGGGGCACTCTCTTTACTGCTGTCCATTGTTTCGTGTCGCGTTAACCTGCGATCGCGTGTATACCAGTTTGCTGCGCAAACGACTATATGTTTACCTTTGAGCGCGGCACTCGCAACTCCGCTAAGTCAACACGAGTCGTTCGGTTGTTGGTGCTCAGCCATTTCGCGGCGTTAGGACGCATTTTTGAAAAAATTTCTCTTTCTAACTTGAGCATACTTAATGGCATTTTTACAATTGGCTTACTGTATTCTTAATTAGCTTGAAGCGAATTGGAAAATTTTTGCCCACCGCCTTTGCAGCTAACGCTGTGCGGCAAATCCAAAACGTTTATTGTACATATGAAAGGTATCCTTAATTGGCTGGGCGGCTATTTCCGATTTCGTGGTCGCCATTGGCGGAAAAAAAAACGAACGGAAGTCGATAATGATCGAATCGATCACTTGTTCGTTAACCGCTTATATTCCCAAAATGGCTATTGCTCTTACGATCTTGGCAATAGCCATTTCTGTCAAACTGTATTTATTTTAAAGCGTACGAGCACGCACACAACGTTCGGCTGAGATTTTTGAGAAAACGAACTTAAGTTCTTTTTTTCTTAAAAGGTTTCTACAGCGCAAGCAGCGTTAGCATCTTGCCAACTTGTGTGCTGCTTCAATTTGTCAAGCATGTCCAATTTTGGGTAGACAAATGGGCAAATGTTTTGATGAGATGCATATATGTAAATTTTTTTCAAACTGTGAAGCGTTCCTTCGCTGGTTAGTAATGCCTTTTCAGTCCGCTTTGCTCGGGATGCCGAGTTTGGAAGTTGCGCGGGAACGTTGTCAGCTGGGAGTTCTTTTAGGCAAAGAATGTCCCCTTTGGGTGCGCAGCGACCTCTGTCGTTAATTCGTTCGTCTAATCGCTCTTTTGTCATTTTGACCCAAAATGGCAGCTTTGTTCTTCCCTAAATGAGCGAGCCTTTCTTTTCCTTATCGTTGCGGAAGTTGAACAAAGGAAGCTGAAGCCATTTTTCGCCTGCGGGTGTCAATTTCGAAGTTGAGGTTTCGTAAGGGAACGCTGCTACTGAACGCAATCGGGAAAGTTTTTATTAGCATATTTAAATTTTTCCTGTGCCACCTTGTGACGTAGATCCAATGCCTTTTGACGTCAGAGAAGGATGTTTGGACGCTCTTCGCCGAATAGCGTTTGCCTAACTTGACTGCTGCTGCTGAATTTTGATCACTTTACTTAGAAGGGCAGTCGACAAAGTATGCTCAATAATCTTCTTATCTCAGGAAACATAGCGACGAGCCGACTATAACGCAGTGCTTAGAGAGAAGAAGATTTTCGAGCGCCACCTTAGTATGGTGACTCATCAATCGGTTGTGACGTCAGCAATTCCTAAAGGCCTACGCCTTGTCTAGTTGCCCATGGCACAATGGGTGTTAGCTGCTAAGCTGACGTTTCGTGTGTGTTGTTAATTGAAGATAAGGTGTCTCTATTACTGCGTTTTTATTATTGTTATTTCCCCATGCAAGTGCGCTTTGCGTATGATTTTAATTAGCTCTTTTATCGCTTACAATAAGCGCAAATAATCACAATGGTGCTCTTTGGGACCACTGTCTCAACGATCACGAAGCAATTTCAACGCACGCAGCACTTTCAAGTACTTTTACTCTCTATACAGTACGCTGTTAAGTATAGGCAGGTACAGTGTCGATAACGCGAGCTGTAACAAGCTGAAATACGTATTATTAATGCGCATTAACTGCTTTCCGTATTAGCGTAGCTTCTAGCTAGGCGCTTGCATTGTCGCTTTGGCGTCGAATTTTTAAATTTCAAATTTTGTGTACCTTTTTGTTTGTTGCTCACTCCGTTTGGGACGGTTGATTACTTAAATAGCTCCCTGCAATTATAGTTGCTGATTATATGAGAGCTGAGCAGCTAAGCATTATTATTTCAGGTTAATTGCTCAGTTTTGTACGATGCTGTTGCTGTGTGTGTGCGCGTGTGTGTTATTGCGCTTCTTAATTTTCTCCTTGTTTTTGACGCTTGCGCATGTGACCTATATTTGTGATTTTTGCTTTTTTGTTGCACAGAAATCTATAGAATGGTAAGCACGAAACATTTGGCCGAAGGTCGTATTGCCGGTTCGATCACTCCTTCCGGAAACACGATTAGCATTCAACCGTCGACCAGCTACGGCGACGGCAAGCAAAAGCGCTGCTGTTCGTCGTCTTGAAAGTATGGTGCCGACTCGGCGCGCACATCATATTTCCACTTCTATCCTGCATATCTCTCTCTCTCTCTCTCTTACTGTATTCCCACGTCTCCGCCGCCTTGGAGAGGCGGTCTGCTGCGCAACCTTGTGTGTGTGTCTGTGTGTGTGTTCGAGTTGAAAAGTCGTCCTTGCCGTCTCTTTTTGAACACACGAACTCCATCCCCCCAATCCACCACTTGTTTTTTGTTCCTTTTTTGCTTACACGTTGTTAATCATTGTGTGTAACGTTGCCTGCTGCCGTGATCGGTGCCTGCTTTGATCGCTTGAAAATGCTGACATCCAATAGCTATATTTTGCGTCGGTGCATTTCTTTCGTTGATTATTACTCTTAGTGAAACGGTTTTTTTGCCTGCCGGTGTTTGTCTGTGCTGTCGACGGCCGAGTTAGCAGCGAAGTGGCTAACTCGTCTCTCTCACTGCAAGTAAGCTCGACTAAATAAATAACTATATATGTATACGCGTACACGTATCAAAATAAAGTTAATCAGACTTTTCTTTAATTACGGTATAGTTGTTGATTGTTTGAATTTAAATGAAGCCGTGTCAACTTTTTTCCAGGTTTGCACCGGAGCGTATTTTTTAACTTTTAGACATATTTCGCAACATTGCCCAACGTCGCGCTCACGTTGGCGACGAATCGCCAATCCATCGCAATTTGAATACGATCCAAGTGGCTCCCACCGAACCGGCCGTCGACCGTTCGGGCGTCAAATGCTGCAGTCAGTAAGCTAAACGGGTGGCTTTAAGTGCGTGTACATTGTTTGCCCGCCTTTTTCTGTCCAACTCATTTCTCCTCTTTCTTTTACTTACTTAATCGATGTTACTCTCTAATTTGGAAGACGTTTGCGTGCGACGAGCTGCTGCTGCGAGTGACTTTGGTGGCACTCACTCGACTGAAACGTTGCTCTGTGAAAAGTGGGCTTTGGTTTCTTTGGCGCCCATTTACTTTATTCGATCGGTCGGCCGAGTTGCTTAAGCGCCACTGCCTCTGTCGACAGGTGACACGCACCCCCATAGAGCACCGTTAAACACACATAGGTGCCCTCCCTTTCCCTCTCTCTTTTGTCTGGCAGTTAGCATGAGCACACGCTGGCCGCCGCTGGGTAGGTAACCCATCTATAGCCCAAAGTAGTCTCAGTCGTTCTTTGTCGTTTCTTTTGCTACAGCTTATTTGTTTATTCCATGTTTCAATGAATATGACCGATCTCGTTATGTCGAATAAGTGCTGCTCGTAGTTCCCAATTAGGGTAAACATTGTAAACATAAAAGAAGCTCCACTATTGACAAATGCGTACTATATGAACTTTGACAAGCAGCAACAAGTCCGTTTTGGCCGTTGGAGCAGCATAGCCACTGTGCCCCATGAAAGATGCATGTCGAAAATAACGATCAAGTACCGTTGCAGCAATTTGGCCAAGAAGAGGCAGGAAGTTACTAATAGCCATTCAGCTTAGACTTTTCAATGGAGAGATGAATGCTGGGCTGTACAACTGTATGCAAATTTATGCTTGGCAAAATGCGTCGTGTCGTGTAGTAATCGATTGTAAAAATCTGCACTACTACGAGCAATTCTTCTTGATTAATGGTTTGCCAGTTTTGTACGGCAGTATTGGAAAAGCAATATACGTACGACTGCATTACAACTATTGCGGGCATTCAATTTCCTTGTAGATTACTACGATGGAGAATTCACGTACTATCAACGTTAATAAATGCATGTCATATATGAACGAAATTTATACGCTGTTGCTTTGGTGAGACATATTCGTTTGGCTTAAGATGGAGATGGTCGAAATTGGAACAGCGACGGAAGCGCGCAAGTTCATTTCGATTGATTTTATTTTGAACATTTTAGTCTCGTCTCGTCTCCCTGTTGACTTTGACCAAATATGGAGAGAATAGTAAGTGGAGTTGGAGATTTATTTTTAATTGTCAGACAACTTTTTTCTCATTGCCTTCTCGGCGTAGACGATCGTTCACTCTTTCTTGTCAACGCAGAAGATAATCAAGTCCCCAATCAATAACTGGCAACATGCATACTCAGCTGTCAATATAAAGTGTTAATTCGAAGCTCAACTTAGAAGCAGCAAAGATTCCGTCCATTTCTGTGTACGCAAGTTCAGGAAAAGCTTCCTTTGTATGCTAACTTCAAGAAAGTCATTGCGTACATAAGTTCAGACAAAGACGTTATTGGAAAATAATAATAAAACATCTATGCCAATCGTGGAGCAGCGTTTTTTAACTTTCGTTTTGTTCTAACATACTTTTCAATTACGCATACTGTAACACATTGTCAAGAAAGATAGTTGTCAAGGTAACTGCACTTCATGTTGATATAAGTAAGCAGGAAGCGACGCGTATTTAAATTCCAATCACTCAAGCGTATTTAAGCCTTGACTACATGCGAATATATCCACCAAATTTGAATACAACTAATTTGCATCTTCTCAAATTCCATCTTATTAATGGCATTAAACGCATCTTACGTCTACTAAACCCTCGTCGTTAAAGCACAACGTTGTTTAAAACCCACAGATATGAAAATTTAATAAATCCCTTAACTATGCTGTGCAATATTATGAATTCATACTTCGGGTCTTGTCGGTTATAAGCCCCACCGTCATACTGTAGCTTGGCCGACCATCCTGTTCTGCCCTTCCTTAAGCCTAAGCCTAATCCTAAAACTTACATTTTGGCCTAGGCTTAGGTAAGGGCAGAAGAGGATAGGCGGCACGCTCGCGAGTAAAGGTAGAGCAGGACGGCCGCGTACTTAACAGAAAGGAACCTGCATTTCTCAAACGGTGGCACGCTTTCAAAGAAACAGCCAGTTTATGAAACTTTAGCATGCTACAGCCTTACTAAAGTAGCATAGTTCTACAAGATTCCAACGAATCTCGCAACAAATGTGCATTCACGATTGTGCGTAATGTTAAGTCTGTTTTTGGATATTTCCAATGGCAGACAGTCCTTTAGAACGGGTAGTTTATTGGCATTGGCAAAAAAGTGGAAACAGAGCATTCGGGACTCTTCTGATCTCTATTCCCATGTCGTCAATGCATTTGCTGCAGACAGGATCAATTGCTCCATAGTTTACGCCGTTTTGTCTATAAAGCGAGTGGGCGATGAAGTTCTTTATGTAATTAATTAAATCTTAAGAATTTATTTAAAATTGCTCTACACGAGTTGCATTCATTAAGAATGTTAGGTTATGTATTAGCTAGAGCCTTCCATGGAAGCGCAGCCTTAGCGGACAAACTCGTCAGAAGATATCTTCGCAGCAAATACGTGAACACGGAGCAAGAAGTTTGCTTAAGAATCAACTATGCCTATGTCGTCTTCGCACAAAGCTTATTGGCAATATTTTGAACAAAACGCACGCAGTTCGCAAATCTGCCCAAACGATTAAAAATTAAGAACCCGCAACCGCGATGATGCCAATCAAGGTAAATAACCTTTTTAAAAATAGTCCTACAGTTTTGTCCTTTCTTTACAAACGAATTTCTTAAAGCTACTAAAGGCTAAAGAATCGCTAAAAATTTCCTCAGCGTAATTTCCACAGGCGCGGCAGCTTTCAACGCTTTAATTCCGTGCGAAAAAATATGCATTTAGCAAAGAGAAAATTGTCGAAAAGCCCAAATATACATATTCGCGAAGTGTTTCGTTACCGGAGTCTTGAGCATATTTTATACTGTAGCTACGAATTCACATTTACCAAATACGGCTTTTATTCCGTGTTAGTTGGTTTGAAAAAATTATTTATACTTTTTGGCTTTGCATTAAGCCATCAATCCTGTCGGCATGCTTATTTGAAAATATTAAGAGAATAACTGTAATCGGTGAGAACGTAATAAAAGAAATCAAGTTCAGTGGTACGGTAGCACTGCTATATCAGACGTGTGCTTTTCTGAGCTGTCGTTTGAAGAAGTTTGCTTATTGGGTCACCTTATGTCATTTGAGGGAGGTCAGATGTACATTGCGTCTGGTCTGTCGGTGTTCACGTCTTTTGCTCTCCGAAGCCGTCTTTTACCGAAGTGGCTCCAGAGTCGAACACGACCTTTTGCGGAATACGGCCGTTATCTGCGATGTGTTTTTTTCTTAAGTAGCGCATCAGTTTGTTAGCGCTTTACTGTCCACCGAAGCGACCTAATTTTCCAACAGCTCTCTCGTCCGTTTTTTTGGTCGCATCCGCCAGTGAAATCCGCTGCTTGCCAAAGTCACCTTAGTTCTACGATTTAGCTGCGACACACAAGACAACAACAACAACAACAAGCGTGCGAAATATGGACAAGCAAAAGTTTCTGATTTCCCGCAGCTCGATCGAGAAGTTCCGAGCCGACTTGACGAAACGCTTGCATGAGGACAACGCATTTACCCGCATTCTGGCACGCATCGAGAATGTAACCGGCGTTGACCGTGTCTTCATCGTGTCGGGTAAGTTTCAACTTTCGCTGCAATGCCTAAAGAGTTAGGCAAATAGCGACGCTTGAAAAATGTTGTCTTTCGTAAGTGCACGCGGAAACCGTTTGTTTAGTTGGTTTCCCGCTTTCCAGGGTACAACTCCTTAATTAGCGCGAGTAAAGTGCATTTTCTTTGTCTTTTAGGCGTTATGGCTGCTTTCGCTTTGTATTTGATCATCGGCTCGTTCGCCCAGCTGATGTGCAACCTCGCCGGCTTTGCATATCCTGCCTATGCATCGTAAGTGATCGTCATCAGCTATCGTACTGTACGCGTTGAAGCCGCCGTTTGGCGAGCTAGTTAAACAAAACTGCTTTTTTAACTTTTCGGGTGTGATTGCTTTTCTGCACCGGCAGACGGCTTCGTCAATACTGATGACTCAGCCTGTTGTTGAAGGCGCCGTCTTCCGGTTGCTCACCAGAGAATAGTCAGTTCGCAAATCCTTCCTTTCGCAACTAAGGGCATTTCAAGTGTGCCAAATTCGACAGATCAAAGCAACGATGTCAAAAAGCATGGAGGGCAAAAAATAAATAAACCCTTTGAAAGGTTTGCTTGTTAGTCTCGTCAGCTTGTTTGATTTGCAGGTACTATTGTTTTGAAATCCTCACCTCGTACGATAAATCAAGCTGTCCGCTTGTTAGGCAACAGGATAGGCTACCTGTAGTTGGGTTTACGCTTTTTTGGCTATGTAGCCATCTAGGCAAGTCATCTAGCAAAAGCTCAACTCCCCGACCTATCGTAACGTTACGCAATCCAAGCGATGCCCACGTTGTCACCAGGTTTCCTGCAGACGCCTGACGATGACACCGAGCGCCTCTGGGGTCTGTGCTTTGCTTGCCGCATCTATCTGTCCCACGTGACGTTTTGTCAAAGTGTTTACCGACGCAAGCACGTTTTGACGCCAAGGGTTTGATTTACTCAAGTAGGCACTGACTCTGAGCTTCCGCATTATCTGATAACACTCGTTGCGGGAAGGCAACTTAATCAGCCTTCCAAATAATGCGTAGTTAGGCATCAAGATTCCTTAGGCGTCGAAACATTGTGCATCTTTAGTCAAGCACAGATATGATGACGTGGCCTTGGCTGCAGACATGGAAATGTGATTTAGTCGCTTTTCGCTTCTATCACGAGTCTTGTTGCTTAGATACAAGGCAATCGAGTCGTTGGACAAGAAGGACGATACGCAATGGCTCACCTACTGGGTAGTTTTCGCATTCCTTAATGTAATCGAGTTTGCCTCCGAACTTATACTCGCCTGGTTTCCCATCTACTATCTGTGTAAGGTAAGTTTCAGCAGCAGCCGTCGGCGACAACGATTGATTTCAAACTTGCAAAAATGAAATTACTGAAGCGCGTAGAAGAAAGCCGCCCATTTTATTCTACTACTTTTTTCCATTCCTAATTAGGCGATGCCTCAGTGGCGACTAAAAAAAGCTTCCTTCCGGCCTTACTAACGAAATGCTTTAAGTAACCTTTTTTCTAATTGTTTGTTTCAGTTCGTCTTTCTGCTATACCTCCATCTGCCAATGACGATGGGCGCCGAGAAGCTTTACACTCAGTTGGTAGCGCCGGTGATGCACAAGCTGAAAGGTCACGTGGCTTCTATCGAGCCGCGAACATAGAAGAGAGAGAGAGAGATGGTGCGTACAGCGAAGTCATTGATGCTCCAATTGAACATGTCCATTATTGTTCCTTTCATAATAATAATAATTATTATTATTATTACTGTAGTAATAATAATAATTATTAGTAGTAGTGATAGTAGTATCAGTTAATTCAGCGTTAGCAATTATTTTGCAGGCCAAGATTGAAAGTTACTTTTTATCCCATTCGTGGCGTCTTTTGTTGGAGCACGTTGACAGAAGTATGCTAGTTGATTTTCTGCCATTAAAAAAAAAAGAACGTTGCTTTATTGACTTTTCAAACGCTGCAGAATCAATGAGTGCGCGACGTCAGAAGGAGCAGGAAGAAAGGAAGTAGATGATGAACGATCAAAAAGCCGCCCGAGAAGTCATCCGGTTAAAAATGAAAAGTGTCGTCTCTCTGCAAGACCCAAAGGAAAAGAGGTGAAAGCGGCGGGTCGCGCAGCAGCTTGGAGACACGGGTGCCTAGGTGGCGCCGTAATCGCAAAACTGCCCACACACACAAACACACGCACGCCACCGCTACCGCTGCCGCCGCTGTCGTTGCGGCTAAACGACCCTAAGCTATCTTCCCGTTGCACAACACGCCTGTATACGGTGGAGATATCGGCTGAGCACTAGCAGAAGAACACCATTTGGCAATAGCCGCTTAAAAATGAATATTCGTCTTAAATGGAAAAGAGTCTCTCTGTTGGACTTGTAAGGTTAGGAGCGGTTTGATCAGTCGTCACCGGGATGCTCCGGGCAGCTGTTTTTCACTTTAAACCAGGAATCGATACACCTGCAATGATATGTTGAGCATTCAAAAAGAGTTGGCAACAATGTTTGCGCGCCTACGTCTTATGATAGATGCACAGGCAGGGCAAACGAGCAATCGTGTCCCCTTGATTCATGTCGTCCAAACAAATGACGCATTCTCCTTTATCTTCAGAGAGAAGGTCTTCTAAAACAGTATAACGTAATAGTAAATAAAACAAAACAACGAGAAACACGGAGAGACGTCATTCGTCGACTTTTCAGTAAGCAAAATGGGCAACGATGGCGTCTCGCTATTTTCCAACCAATTCATCACTGCTATCATTGGGCCTTCGGCAAAGCCGCCGTCGAAGAAAACATGCTATCAGCTTTCTGGCAACTATGAAAATATTCAAGGTCAATAGGAAGCGGATTGGAGCTTAAGCGCTCATAGGGCGGCGCGATGGGCAGTCTACAAAAGGGCATTGTCCTTTGCTAGACAGACCATACGTGACGACGACGACGCAGTCGGCCGTAAGGGTTACCGATGCGACGTGCTAAACAATGAATGAGTGGGCGTGTGTCACGCTAAATCAATAGCTACTAACGACAGAGTAGGAACTGAACTGTGGCCGGAAAAGGGTGAAGCCCAAAAAAAGGAAAAAACAAACTCACCATTGTACGTAATTCGAGGTCGAGTAAGACACATGACCAAATGACACTCAACGTCGTCCGATGGAACGACCTTATGACAAACTGGACATTTCAAATCTGTAAACAGGAAAGCGAACACGCTATATGAGCGTACGCAGCCAAGCAAAAATGCCTTACCGAAGTAGCGACCCGAAAAAGTGGGTACTAAGATTGCCGCGGCGCCACTGCTGCTAGGTCGGCTTGAAGAAAGGTTCAACCAACGGTCCAACGAAAAAAGACCGGTTGATGACGAGTCCGGATCGCTGCTATCCGATGAATTGTCCAATGGAGGGCTAACCGACGGTCCCGGCATTGACAAGGACCGATTAGAGCGCCCGGACCGTCCATGTCTGGCCGTTTGAGAAAGCACTTGGCTAAGCAGGTCGGCATGCAATTCGCTAACGCCACTAAAGGACGAAGAGATGGCGGCGCCCGCGCGATTGCCACTGCCGTACGTGTCGGCACCATTGCCGTTTGCAGCCACCGACGGCGGTATACGAGGCCGAGGCGGCTGGCTGACCGACTGGCGCGAACCCATGCTCAATACTTGACTTCAGAGAATAAACTTAGGACGGAAAAAATCCCATAACTCCGCAAAACGTTCGTCCATTCGGCTACATTCCTAATAGGCGCACTTTCCTCTGTTGTCCGGCGTCCAGGAGAAACGGCGACATTACTACAGTATTTTAATATTTTCAAGTTCGTCTGCTAAACATTTCCCTTCAAGCTATTCTTCAAAAGCTTCGTGCCCAACCAGCCGACCGCCCAACGTTTGCTACCCCGCTAAGTTTAGCCAACGCCGGCAAGCGTAAATGCAAAGGCAGAGACCGCCTCTGTAGGCGAGAAGTAAATTACAAAATGCAAAAATGCCGTCGAAAAAAAGCACCCAAACGCAATGTTGCTCGTATTTGGCAGTCAGCGCGGCAAACTAAGTGAGCTGTTCGCATTTGAGAGCAAAAAGCGAAAAGTTGCCTACAGTAAAATGATTCGCAGGTTCAAATTGGTTGAGCGCCCTTTTGGGAGATCTGCGGCTGCCGGTTTGGCAATTTGAAAAATTCCGCGTCAACCGCAGCAAAGCCAACGCGGTTCGATGTGACGTTTGCTTGGCAAGTTGTTCGACCGCTTATTTCTTGGTGCCTCTGTCGCTGCTAGCAAGCAGTTTGATCGGCGTTCCAATGTTGGCAACTATCTGTTGCTTGAAAGCTTCCTTTGCAGCGTCTCGTTGAAGTCTTACAATTAATCTTATCGCTAAGTTGGAAATAAAAGACGCTGCTGCCGCATAACTGCTTGAGTTTAGTAGTTGGCGCTAAAAGTTGCTGCAAAAGGGGGTAGGCGATCGCCATTCTGTAAATCAAGCCAGCGAGCAATCGCGCATCAACGCGGGCACCATTGTTGCATGCTACGTGAGATGGTAAGAAATGCTTTAAGCCTTAGTAATTCTTTCGAAAAGAGTGTTAAACTTTCTTGACAGCAAAGAAAAAAGTAGCAAAAAACTGTTCAAGAGAATTTTAAAACTGCTCTTAACGGCACGCAATAGCCAAGAAATCAAGCCAAACACCCATTGCGCCTGCCACGACTGGAACAAGCTCTTGAGGCGTACAACGCTTTCTTTATATGATTCAACGTCGCATTAGCTCAATATGCAAACGGTTGTGCGTCTTTGCGCTTTGGAAACACCGTTAGCCGAGATGACATCGACATGAACAGTCCGCAAGTTCCATTTCGACAGTTCGGTCGATTGCTCTCAAAAATTCTTTTCCGGGCAACAGATTCATTTTACTGCTGAACATTCGAAGCGGCAGCGTGATTTACGCTTGACAAATTGGAGTGATTTAGCATTTACGATTGTTTCAAGACGAAAGAACGCCGTTGCACTTCCGCCAGCTTGCCGCGAATCAAACTCGTCTTTTGCAAAATTTATTTGGTCAGTTTGCAACATTCCAACAAGAGTTTTCAACATTTGACAATTTGCCATCAAACGTTGCTTGTTCAAACCGGTAGCGTTTGCCTGGACAGCAGCCCCTGGTGGGTCACGCTATCCAAAGAGACAATTCGGTATAACAACCCCAAGAATAAACAATAATTAAAGTGATTGCTAAAATATAATGAAATTTCAGCCTTCCGAACAAAGCTGACGCATTATTTCGAAAAATATGCTAATTGTAACCTGAGCTTCCGATATTACTGTATTCCTAAATTTTGACTTGATTTCCAAACCGTTAATGCCTTTTGAAGCTTATGCCAATCCTGGTTATGATAGCATTTAATGTTTGTATTGCGTCTTTTACTGCCTGCATGGCTTTCAATTGAGTTTTGCCCCCAAAGTGGAGCGCAAAGTGACCAATTGCTACGCAAGCGAAGTAAAGTAAGAATTTTGAGCTATAATAGTCTGGCGTGCATCTATTTTAAAGAAAAAATATTACTTTTAATGGATACGTGGAAAAATATTTTTGCACGTATCCGTTAACCAGTTTCGGTCTATGTGGTGAACAATGAGTCACTTGTTTTTAAAGACACACTAAACATTTTGCGTCAGAGTCCTAATTACGTTGTTTGGCCAGGTTTGTTTATTGCGTGCAATTCGAATGAAGCTCGAATACTTTTCCTAAAACGGCTAAAATCGATTCAGGCTTACCTGTACCAAATTGGTCCAGTCTACGCCATACAAGGGCAAGTGTAAAGTTTTTTAAAACTCCAACCTTTCAAGTAAAACCGGAATTTTCGAATAACCTTTGTTATCTGTTGACTTCCGTCCGTAGGTTGCGCAAAATAATGGATATTGTACGCTAAATGGCATTTGGGTCAAAACATTAACTCTCCAAGTAGATCAGTAATTCTGATTACAACGTAATATGGTTTTTTGATGATGCTTCTTTTGGCCAATTGAACTGCAGCGACTTGAATGTTGCTGTACTGGCATTGATAGATTTCAAGTTACCTTCACGAACTCATTTTAATACAATGACACTATGGGCTTTCAATAGAAGCTCGGGTGCAATTAAGCTTGCCCAAATTTGCTCTGTTAGGTGCTGGTGTCGCTCTACTTTCCCGCTTTTATTTCAAATTTGGTAATAAACAAACTTTGAAGTCGATAACGGCGTAAAATATTACTTGCTAACAGAACTTGGCGCCATCTAGAAGGTGGATGCCATTTTTGGAAATAAGCTGCCGAATGAGAAAGGCAAAATGCTTGATTGTTTAAACACTCTCCGTCTATGCTTTGTTGTCTCTCGAACTGGTCATAAAGTGCTTTCTGTTGATTGCATTCTTTTTGAAACGTCCCACTTAAGGGAAGACCAACGTGTTCACTGGTGCAATGTTTAGGATCGGCCGCTGGGCACCACTGTATGACTATCAATTAAAGTAAGTGGCTTTTTAAGCTTTCATTAGCATTGCTAAGAATGTATTCTTATTTACAATTATAGTCAAGACAGCGAAAGACTTTGAGTTCTGAAGAAGCTGTCATTGCAGCGCTATAGTTACCTTGTTGCCAAGTTAATCAAACGGCTTTGCATCTTAGTCCGTCAAGTGTCCCCTATGGATACATTGGATCTCTACAAGTCTAATCCAATGTTGCAAATGCTGCAAAGGATAGCTGAGCACTTGTAAACGCAAAAAGTTGTGCTAACTTTGTCTCTTTGCATGTCTTCACTAAGAATAGGTCGTTGTCTTGAAAACAATAAGTTAAATTTGCTCATCATGGCTTAGTCGTACTCACACTTTGGAGAAAAGGTGATTGCACTTCGCCAGGTCCGCTTTACACCGTAGTCACAAGTGTTTGCTCAGCGTATTGCCTTTTATGTATCCTACGTATATGCCGACCATACTGAACAAAAGAAACAAACTGAAGCAGCGAGAAAGAACCTTTTCAAATCCACTTTGAACAGTGCGTACTGCGAATTATTGAATCCCGAAAGCTTCGTCTAACTTCCCTGACATGAGTGTACACTCATGTCAGGGAAGTTAGACGTTTCCTTTTATTTTTGCGTGTTAATAGTGTCAGACCAATTTGTCACGTAGGTAACCGTTTGCTTGTACGGAAGTCTCGAAGCTTTCGGGATTCAACAATTCCCATCATCAGCAAGTTCCCTGGAATTTTGTTGATTCCCGAAAGCTTCGAGACTTCCGTACAAATAAACGGGCACTACGTGACAAGTTGTTCTAATATGAAAACCTACACTCCAGAATTTCACAGGAGCGTATTTCTGCTGGGCGCATGCCGAACACCCATAAAAGGCTCGAGCTCTCTACGGAACGTTTTAACTGAATCGTTTTGGCCCTTAGGCCATAGTTCAGTTCGGCCAATCATCATTTGATGTGTCCTTTTAAGCTTATGTTGAACATCCAGATTTGCTCTTATTAAGAACGCGCATGCTTTATAGGCCTTAGCTTTGTTCTTCAATGAGCAATAGTCGGCGTTCTACGATCATTCATTTGGCTCGACCTTTGGGTCTTCTTGCAGCGTAATCTGCCATTGAGAAGAATGAAGCTAATTTTAGATTTTGACATGTCTACGTGTGTTCACCATTACACCACGCAAAGAGGAGAGGCGATTATGGGCATGGAATGCGGAAAATGGCTAAGCATTTGCATATCGCCTCTAATTAGTCTTGGTCACTTCTTGGTGAAACAGTAATGCATAGTTTTTGCTAGCGGCAAGCTTCTCTAGCGCAACAGTGCAAATAGGTTTAGACTTTCGAGTGTTGCAATGAGTTTTGCCTTATACGGTCAGCATTATGTCCCACAGGTCGTCAAGTAAGAAATTTGCATAATTTGACTAAATTTTCACATTTCGGTTAGGACGAAACAACAATATTATGGACCAGTTGCGCAATGGGCAGTTTGATAAAGTTCGCATTTGGAATTTTCACTATGCTTAAAAAAGTGTACTCGTTCTTTGGCGCGTAAGTGCTCGATAATGTAAAGCTTCCGCTAGGGTGCGCCTTTGTTTTCCCATTTCCTGCGCGGAGTCCACAATGTATCCATTGTTCAACAAAGTAATGAATAATGACGACAGCTCGTAGTGGGGCATACATACGGTGGTCACTATGGGCACAGTGTCGTTATATATCCCAATAGATGTATTCTGCTGATGGGTGCCAAAACTTCTTTTCCGAAATTTGGGCACCTTTTAAACATGCGCCGTCCAAGTAGTGCATAATTAACTTTAAACAGAACATATGATGTAAGCGGATCTCCTTTCAGCTTCGATGATCGTGGCTAAGTATGCGCAGAAGAAAATTGCGTCATGATGAAAACGTTGGCCTCTCAGTTGCTTATGTGAACATTTCCGTGTTTGCTATATCCGCACAAATCTGCAATTCATTTTGTCGACTGCCGCAATGCTTTGAAAAAAAATGAGGCTGTCCTTTTATATCATTATTTACATTTTTGTTTACGTCAAAAGAATAAGCAATGATTATACGTACATCCGCAATGACAGTACCACGTTTTGGTGAAAACCCATTTTTTCAATTTCTGTAGTTTTCGATAGAATTATGCTTTTGTCCGTACGCGTCCCGCGGATAGAGCTGCAGACATGGCGGAGTGCAAAGCTATTAATAGTTCGTTTCTTAAAACTTGTAACGTTCGTTGCTTTCCACATTTTTCGTGCTTAATCATCTTTTGTAAAGAATAAGTTGAATAAGTTTCATTTGGTCACATTATGCAAATGAAGAAGACAGTTAGCTTCTGTTACCCATAAGTAAAAAGCTGCTTTCCGTTTAGCTTACGGTGTTGAGCACTCTTTTGCGCATTACCTTATTGGGATGTTCACAAGCGATATGGGCATAATTGTTGGTCTTCTAAGCTCCGTGCAATGTGAACACCGAATAATCTACGATGTTGATGATGTTCTGCTTTTCTTCAGCCAATTCTCGACGGTATCCGCCGCCTTCAAGAAATCCAAATTCTAAGCCTACGGTACTACAATACCATTCGACAGCGAACAGTTGCCTTCCCGTTGGACTTTGTAATTTTGTTAGCATATTTGAATATTTGAACTTTAGACGAATTGTCTCGAACGGCCGAAGCCGAAAATGGGAAAATTTCCCTTGGCCTGCGAAAAGCCTAAACTGCTTGCCTGAAAGCGAATCGCGCCTGCAAGCGTCGGGTGTCCGCCTGCGCGTTTTCTATTTTCAATTTCTAAACCGTCGATTGCGTTAGGCTCCCAATGATCTTACGTCTGCTTGTAAGTGCTAATCAAAGTGGCGCCAAATGGGGCAGCGTGTCCATATTTGCCCACCGGCCGTATGATTAGAAATTAGACTTTTGATTGGAGGGATGGAAACATCAGTCTTCGGAACTGACGGTTTCCCGGGGCGCGCGGAAAAAATAATTTCTCGCTCTCTCTCTTTCCATTTCGGCATTTTTAGCGCCTATTGCTTTTTTTAAAAAAGGGGTCATGGCGAAGTGAAAGAAAATTGGATAATGGAGTACATATGCGTAGTAACAATTGAACAACTTCATAACCAAAGTTCGTTGCTGCCTATAGAAATCCTTAAGCATATTTTGATATGCCGCAGTTGCTAAGCGCGCTATTAGTATGCGCTGCTGCAGACAGGTAGAAAGTTGGAAAATATTTACAGAACATAAAGCCACGTAGACAAGGTCGACGTATGAGCGCTACTTGTACGCAGGTTGTTCATGTTAGAATGGAAAAACCTTTCATAGTCTACGTACGTACAAAGGCTCGCCTGGAGCACTATTGGTTACTGTAATTTACGGCAGCTTTTGGCAATTACCTGTCGCGCAGGCAGCTGACGAGCTCGTCAACGCTAAAACGGAGAATTAATCCTCGTTACCTTTGGGCATCCGTAATCGATAGCGCCTACGTGACAATGAGAGGACACGGCGCGCACACGCTATGATTCTTCCTCAGCATTTTCCGGCGTACCTTTGCGACCTGATTTTTTGGATGGCTCGTTGAAAACAATGCCAGCGCTACCTATATGTGGTGGCGGCAAAAAGCGGAACATCAAAGAAAGTGAGGAACGCGGGCGCGGTGACCGTTGAATCGCAGCTCCTCTTGTCGCGAAGGTAAATCTCTTCTATGCTGCAATGCAGCCGTTGCCGTGGTCTTGTCGAAGGTGGCAAAAGTGGCATTCAGATTTTCATGCAAATTTCAGCCAACCTAAAAAGCTACGACGAATTGATCGAAGTTCTTCTACTTTTCAGACGCCAACAATGGAACATCCATTTCAGGCATGCTAAAGTTCCGATAAGCAAAAAATCGCGGACGCTCAGAAACGAAGACGATTGCGTAACAAGAGTGTGGAAGAAACGATTTTTTAAAATTTCAAAAAAATACGGCTCTGCTCACCGATCGCTTGTATTTATTATTTCGTCATCTTCCGTCGAAACAAAAGTGGATCGTCTCTCTGTGTCTTTTGCGAAATCTCGATGTCCTTTTCAAACGGGCGATGACGACGTCTCTCTATCGATCTTACCGGCGCCATTGTGACATTTAGCCTACGACGATCGACCGGTTGAAAGAGAAGGCGAACCAAATTTGGTTTATGATTGCTGGCGCGGATTTTGAAACATTTTCGCCCATGTCGGATGGCCAAGAGACGTCTTGAAAACATGTTGGCAACGCCAACTGGCCGTCGGCTATTTTCAGATCAAAAAACAATGGAAGAGGCCATTTAGACGAGACCCGCCCAAAGCTGTTGGCGCGAGCATCTGGTCTCGGGCGCCGCCCTATCATTTGCCTGCCAGCCGGCAAAGGAGCGCCGCCGCAGCTGGCACATGTCTTATGTATGCGTGTGAGTGCATGCGTGCGTGTGTGCGCATCAAGTAACGATGTGACGCCTTTTAGAAGCCCTGACGCCGAGCACCTGCTACTTTTTTAATCAAAAGGCGCCGAACCGGACGGAAGCATCAAACGGTAATCGGATGCCTCGACCGAGAGCACATCAAAGAAACCGCTTTTGACCCCCCTCCTCATCCTCAGCCGGCGTCCCATTGGGCGTGACAGCGAACCAATCAGTTTGGCCGGCTTGCCTTGACCACTTTTGGGTTAAAATTTTTTGAAACAACAATCACGTGACTGTTGCATTGCTGCAAGAGCAATTCGGCCGCTGTGAAGAAGTTGACCTGGGCGCCGCTAGTATCGCCGTGCATGTACTATTCGGTTAAACAAATGGCATCTGGTCGTTTTTTCGGGCCCACTCGGCGCCGTTGAATAATGGAAGCTCGAGAGCGCGGTTCCAAAGAGCTGCCGCTGGGACGATCCATTAACAGGGCGCCCAAACCGGCTGCCTGCAACTGGTCGTCGCCGTCGTCTGTTGAAAGAGAGAGAGAGAGAGAGTGCGTGCGTACGCTCCCTTGGGCGACCAATTCATCAGGGCGGACCCTTGCTTGGACTCTCCTTGTTGTCAAGCGTAAGTTTGAAATGGCGCCCGAAAAGGGCGGTCCATTTTGCCAGCGAGCGAACCAACAATGCACAGGCTAAGGCTTTGTCACGACCTTGGAAGTGTGCCCCGCCGCCAAAACGTACTGCTCTCGGTATCGTTTGGTCGTCGGGAGCGAAAGATTAAAATTTGCTCACCAATTGCTGTCAAGAAAGAAAAATGACAACCCATCGCACCGTCGCCTTTGGTATAATCTCCCTATTGATCATAGCCGGTCGCCAGGGGTCCAATGGGTCGACTGAAGAGGCGGCCGTCCGGAACAATGACCCTTCTTCGATCGGGTCGATTGGCTTTTCCATCGTTCAATGAACAGAGGAGGAGGAGGAGGTGGAGGATATGTGGTGTAACTAATGTAGCGCGCTACCACACATTTATTTGCCAATGGGGGATGCGTAGCTCTCTCTCTCTGTCTCAGGGTCAAAAAGATGGGGGGGTTCTCTGTCCGTTTTCTCAGCGTGGGTTTTTGAAGGCCGAGGTTGGTGCTTGCCAATGATCAATCATGGTTGTTGGCGGAGGTTCATGATGGTCGTTGGCGGCGAAGGCATTCAAAGAGTGGAGAAAAAGGCGCTTCGCTGTCAGCAATGATGTATTGGTTCTCTTGACGGCCGGCACGCATCCAAGGAGCTTTCCTTTGGTGACCGATTGATCCATTCTGAGACGGACAGGGTCGTCGCTGTTGTCCGATCGGTCGTTGGCTGATTGTGTGGTGCCTTGGCTAAGTGACAAATCAAACCAGCCGTTCAACGGCTGTCACAAAGTCTGGCCGTACGAGCGGGCGCGACGGCTGACCATGGGCGGCCGCTTAAGGGCTGTTTGTCTTTTGCCGATCGTTCCCCTTTGATTTGTTCTCTCTTCCCGTCGCTGTGACACCGCCAATCAGTCCGCGCTTTATAATTTATGTCGACAACGGACGCCTGACGACCGTCCCTTCAATCAATCCCAACAAATCGTGCCGCCGCCGCCGCTGCGGCCGCCGTCAACCAGTCAACTCAGCCGACAACTGTCCAACACACACTACATAACACGGAAGAGTAATAAGGATGTTGGCCGCCTTTCTCCGCAGGACGCCTTTGAGGAGTTGATCCTTGTGCCGGCGTCCCCGCGTGCGCATGTGCTCTATTTGCCCAAAAATGAAGGCCGTTCACGCTGTTTGCCAAGAGGGCGTTTGGCGCCGTCTTTGGTCTCGCGAGTCCTTCTCCGTCGGTCAATCTGTTTATTCGGTTCGATTAATTGAAAGACTGCCAACGAGGAGCCATCGGGATGGCGACGACCACCGCCTACAGAGGCAGCAGCTCCAATACCGTACACAATTGATGGGGCTTTTCAAAGACGGGGCGCATAGTTAAACAACAGGGAGGATTCCGAAACGCTAAAGCGTGCAAAAAAGACGGAATGGCACATCGGAGAAAACACAGTAAAGAAAGAGAGAGAGAGACAGAGAGCCAGTAAGATAGAGAGAGACAGTCATAGAGAAGGGATTGCGCGACGAACAAAAGTAAGGCAAAAATGTAAGGCGTCAATTTTTTTTAAGGACGTGACGCCGAATCAGCTTGGGTACCACTGGACCCTTTTACTAGCCGTATGTCGACGTGCGTTCTTGCATGCTTGCTCAAATGGTCGGAGCGCATAAACCGTTTGCCGCATTGAGCGCAGGCGAAGCGCTTGTCACCCGTATGGGTCCTCAAGTGTCGTTGCAGCTCGTCGCTTCTTGTAAATCTTTTGCCGCAAAAAAGCCAGTTGCAAACAAACGGCTTCTCACCGGCATGCCAACGGAGATGAGCCTTCAAATGGGATGTTTTGCCGTAGGATTTGCCGCAACCGGGTACGCAACAGACGTGCATTTTCCGGCCGCTCGGGTCGGCCGTTGGCTCCGCCTTTAGGCAGTTGGGACACTGACATCGACGACACTTGCGTGCCGGCGGCGATGACAACCCATTGCCGCCGTTGTTCACCGTAGGCGTGGCCGTTGTGGCGCCGGCACCGGTCTGCGCTGTGGCATAGTTGGCAGACAACACTGTCCCAACGGTCCACGGGCTCCCGGCTGCCCCAGCTACCGGCGTTGTCATCAGAAGACCAGCGGCTGCTGCTGCCGCTGCCGCAGCCGCTGCAGCCGACGCTGGATCCGTGTCGTAAGGCGATGGTGGTTTGACAAAGTTGGCAAAGGCTCCGTTGCTATTGTTTGTCGTTGTTGTCGGGGTCGTTGGCGCTGTTGTTAATAGCCTTTGGTAACCACCGGCTCCCATGACAGCCGCCATTGGAAATAGGCGAAACAGCAAGGCCGGATCGGCCGGCAATCGTAATTGACGAGCCGTCGGTACGGAACCCTGATCGCCAAGACCAACAATCGAAGCAGCGGCGGCGGCCAAGTGGTGGCGACCAACCTGATGACCACCACCGTAGGAAACGGTCAACTTGCTTGTTTGATCGTCGCCAGCCACAACGACGGTTGTTTCAGCGTCGCACCACGGACGAAACAATGGTTTACCGCCCGTACTGGCAGTTGGTTTCTGCAAAAGGAGTAAAAAATATATATATATATACAGTTTAGCCCAAAAACAAATAAACATATTAAGAATAATTGCTACTAGTGACAACAACAATAATAAATATATCACATGTGCAGTAGTGGACGTCGGAGATGGACTCACCGTACTATCACTGCCGTCCTGTTTGAGCATCATAATGAAAATACGTGACGACGCAGCAGCGGATAGGGGGAAAGAGCAACAATTGATAGGAGACACAGGTACACACACACGCGCACAGAGCGAGAGAGAAAGAGAAGAGAGAATGAGCGTACACAGTTAGTGTGTATATGTATGTGCGTATGTATGTGTGCGTGTGTGTGTGTTTAACTCAAAATGTCTGACTGACTAACTGGCACGATGAGAGACACGCGGCAACGCTGCTCCACCCACCGCGCCAAGGGAAGCGGTGAGCGCTGGCCGCCGAAAAGATGACGCCTTTGATCTTCCGACAGCCAATGGGCTGACGACCTTTAACTCTTTGTACTTTGCCGCTCGTTAATCTTCGGTCGGTCAACCGTCGCCAGCGGCTTTTGTGCCGCGCCGACGATCCACCAAAGTGGGTGTGCGCGTTGAGCAGTGGGCTGGCGGGGGTGGCGAACTTAATCGGCTCGCACGTCACTGAGACAAGGCGATGATAGATGGCTCTCGGCGACAATCAAAGGCCTCCGCACGCCGCATCAGGTCTGCCTCCTGTTGACACTGCCAACAGGCGCAACCAGTTGTTGTACGACCAACCGACGGCCCTTCATTATCGCCCTGCGCGCCCAAGCAGCGACCACAACGAGGCGGCGGCGGCGGCGGCTCGGTCATCGACAACGACGACGCGTAGTATTGGCACAGCGCCCTTGGGCAAATGAGCGCGTGATCGATCAGCGCCCCTCCACACTTTTGCTCACACGCCCAACGGCAGCAATGTGCCTTTTGCAAATTTCTTCAACGTTTTTGAACAGAGCCGCCGTAAGGAAGGTCGTCGTCGTCGTCGTCAATTCGACAGGCGCGCCGCCAAGCAAAATGTGTCCATAAATCAGGCTCAATCCCGGCGCGACGCTTCACTCTCTCCTCCAAAGACAAGTTGAAGCATGAAGAACACTTACTACTACCGTATGGTAGTTGAATGCGCTTGAGCGCCAGAAAGGCGTGACAAGTTGCCGCCACTTGCTTGCCAACGGGGCGGTCGTAATTCAGCTGACGACCACTTCCGTCGACGACAAGCTGTCTTTTAATGTTCAACACAACACAACACACACACGCATAGACAATGAAAACAAGCTCACACATTTTCTCTCTCTCTCTCTCACCCCCTTTTTCTCTGACGTCTTACTGTACTGATCTTTTTCAATGTTCATTTCTCGAACGCGTTAACGATGGGCCGCTCGGAGCTTACAACATTTTCACAAGGCGAATATAAACCTCTTCTTTTAAACTTTCTGCGAACGCTCTCAGTTTTCTCGACAGATCAAAGCGTTGCCATCCAACTGTAATGATCGTCGGCAAACAAGCTTTATCTCTGTGTCTCCTTTGTCCGCCATGCGATTAGTCATCGCTGCTATTTGAGACTAAGAATGTCCTTTTTTTTTTGAAATTTACTTTAAGCAAATGCCGCGCTTAGCTTTCAGACGTACAGGACGCGTACGCGAGAGCGCCTAGCGCAAGCGGTGCTCGTCATCACGAGCAGCATAGGAGATGGACCCTGTTGAAGCAAAGCCAAAGCCGACAAAGCGAATTAGCGCCTGTCCAAAGCAAACGACGAGTCAGTTGGTTCCACTGTGGGTTGGTCGACCTTTGGCAAGCTGTCAAATTCCTTAGGCGAGCGCGCAATTGTCCTTTGACGACGAAGCACGCCGCCGGTCGACCAAGATGAGCAAACGCGCTGCTGCTAGTCAACGTCAGCACCGCCTGGCCAACAACAAACGCCTGTGTTCGTTCCACTGGCAGTAGGGATGGAGCGTTTTTCCATTCGGTTGTTCATCTTTGACCATGCATACTGTAAGCTGCATGTTGCCGGATATGCTCCGCCATCCTTGCCGGCTTCAGGGTTGGAACACCCGGTGACGCCTTAGTAGGCGCCCAACAAAGTCGACTGCGCGCGCTTAGGAATAAATCTACTCATTAGCATAATAATTTGAATATCAATAGGGCAACGGCTGTCAGCTATGCTGAGAAGTATTCATTGACATTGAGCGCTTGTAGCTTTGGCGGAAATATATTGGAAAAGGGAACAATGCGGGTGATTTGTCATTCCCGGCGAAATTTTTTTTTTTGTGGGCAACTGCCGCGCTTCTGCGCGCTACCGTAACAGGCTTAGCGGACAGCTCACAAAGGCGGAATGGCACAAAGAGAAAAGGCAACACAAACTGTCCGCTCAGCCGGCCGGAAAACGACTTGACGTCTGCCGCGTCCGTCAAGCGCGCGCTATCCAATTGTTGGCCTACTACGTATGCGCGACACCCTGTTGAGCGTTGGCAACGGTCCATTGGGTTGTAAAGAGAAGGAGACGCGGTCATCGCTGCCGCCATCGAGTACGCGCTTGTCCCCTATGAAGGAAGAGACAACGTACATCAATAAGAGGAATCGTTCGTTAAAGCTTTTATGGTTCACCTCGATCGAGCCTCTGAATGACCAACGACGCTTCTTAGCGGCGAAGGAATTTTTAAAGCCTACGTCATCCGAACTGCTTTATCTGATCATTGTTTCACTTGTCTGTATCCTTTTGCACTCCGATTAACGCTGTGTCACTTTTAGCCGGCTGTTTTTATCTCCATTCGGCCAATCGATGCTGAAAACTCTGAGCAGAGATGACCATATAAAGAGTTAACTGTTTGAAAGCAGGTGACAGCGCGTTGCGGTATAAAAGGCACGTCGAAAAAATTTGGCTCCTATACAACTTGACGCCACGTGATTAAATAAAGAGATAGAGCGCCTTGGATGAAGCTGTGTCCGTCGGCTACTTTGTTACATGCGGCGGAAAGAAGAGAGAAAAAGTGAATTTTGAAAACTTCTTTGCCTGAGGGCATTATTTGATTAAAGCCTCAACGATGAGGTGTTTTAACTATCGTTGCTCCTTTGAACGGTAGGCGTCTCATTGATGCGTTAAATTAAGATAACGACTCGTGAATGGATAATTGAGTTTCTCGCCTTTGATATATTGTCAGCGTTTAAAGCGAACTACACTTCCACAATGCTGATCACCCAGTCGGGAGTTGGCCAATAGGCGGTCCAAACTGTGCGTCGTCGAGCCAACTCCTCAAAAAGTCCAACACGGTTCAAAAGGAGGCATTTTCACTTAACCGTTAGCGGTTGGCGTTACGGACGAAAAAAAGAAGAATAGTCTGAGCAGAGCCGCCGCCACCGCGGCCGCTTCTTTTTCAATTTTTATCTGTCTCCCCTTCTCTCCCGTCCGAGTGCGCGCATACACATGGACACACCCTTTCGGCACTTCAACGGCGCACAACGAAACGAAGGCAGTTCGGACTGCTATCACCGAAGGCCTTAAGTGGTGCTAACGTGGCGCCGTGTTCGCTGCCTTTGGAGGGAACTAATATATTTAGCGCCACGGCGGCACTTTTAAAAGAAAGACGAGAAAGTGACTGTGTCCCGAAGCTGGCCAAGCGAATAGCTTCACTGAAAGGCTGCAAGCGAGGTCTTTGGGCGTTAACGTTAAAATAACGGAACTTTAATGCCATTGCAAAGAATTGGAGCATTTTCAACTTTCCCAAAGCCTCAAGGAGATAAGCCAACGGGGATTGCTGACACAGGCCAAGCATATATATATACATATATACGTGGTGGAGATGACGTCAAAAATTTGCATAATCTTTACTTTAAGAAATCTAGGAATTGACAATGCCAACAACGTAACTTCTTGTAACAGAGATGCCATAGTTCTTCCTTATAAGAGAAGCAAGCTGTTTTACAATTTCAAAATGTTTCGGGATACACCTTGCCCCGCCCGCCTTCAGCTTCTGTGCTGTCTAAACATTTCATATAAATTATCCAGCTTGCACAAGGGTCGAAAGCCAGCCTTGACAGCGCTTTGTCGGCACTTGACACATCTCGTCAACACGTGACATCTTACACGCATTGCCTTGTGCCCATTATGCGCTTTGGAAACAGTGTAACGCCTTTTGGCGGGAATTAGCTGACGTTAGAAAGCTCAATTGGTATTCAAGTTATACAGTAAGGTACATTGGAATTGGATGGATATGCAAACTGAAGAATTGTTGCTCAACTGTGGCGCTATGCTGAGGCGCCTGGCGGAAAGCAGCGGCGGTGGTGGTGGTGGTCACGCGAGCATTGAGACGTAGTGTACGTGTTGGCAACATTTTAACTCGACGCATTTTAAAGTGTTGGTCGACTAGCCGACTGAGAGAGGCTTGTTTGTTGACAACAACCGAGTTGGAAATTGAGAGAGAGAGAGAAAGACTGAGAGCGGAAAGCGCGGCAGGCAAAGTTCTAAAACGCCTTCTCCGCGAGCGACAGCGATTGTAAAAAGTGGACTGCAATGAGTACGCGGAAAAATTATTGAGCATGGGAGGGCCAATTCGTAGAGCACCGCCGCCGCTCAAGCGGTGACACGCGCCTTTGGGATACTCGGCAAGTTGAACCCCGAAAAGATTTGCTACTACCCCACCAATTGAGCAACGAAACAGCTGATACAATACTTCAAGTGAGCCTTTGATCGATCGGCCTCTTGAAAAGAATTGCAAAGGCTTTTGTTGCGCCAACCATGGACGACATCCGCTTTGCTTAAATCTAATTTTTGCCAGCCGCGGCTCCTGTGCGGCGGCGCGACAGAAAGGCTATCCAAGCGTTGCCGCCTCAACTTTTGCCTATAATGTATAGTCGAAAGGGAACGAAAGCAACGGAAGTGCAATCGATAGCCACTTTTCTTCTTTTGTGACTTCCCTGATGAAAAGTATACCCGCCCGGTTATGCCCACTGAGCGACCATGGTCTTTAAAACTATGGGGCATTTAAAGGGTGCCACTTTGATTGAATGCCCACTTGCACAATGACAATGTGAGCAGGAAAGTTGCTCTAAGGAGACGCTGGAGGCCTTTGGGCCCTTAACTTTGCCGCTTTCAATCTTGCCAAACGTTCATGCGGCCGCTAGCCGGCTTTCTTTGCCTTAAAAGCAGGTTGAAATTATTTGCAGCCCCATGTCGGCCTTCTCCGTACGGAAGACCATTTAAAAACTGCTTAGCAGTTTTCTTTGCCCAAATAAAGGCTAACCGAACATTGATCGCACTTAAGTCGCCTTTGCTTAAAAAGGACGCGGCGGAAATGAGCAGCCAATCAAGCGCGCACCAGGGAAATGTTTTAACATTTTTAACCTAACGCGCGGGACACAACTGAACAATGCTCACCCCATCGTCTTCTACCGACGTGCACATTAGCTCTGATGGCAGGACAAAGGTGGTGTTCATAGTAGTAGTAGTAGTGTCGATGATCCTGTGACGGCGGCTGCAATTGTGATGCTTTCAGCCGGCTGACCAGCAAGCAGAAATGCCCGTACTTAGTGGCGATATCATCGGGATTGTCATTGCATTAGGGCAGCGATCAAAAAGAGAAATTGTTATGTTCCAGCCGAGAAAAGATCACCTGAGCGGGGCACAAGAAGCTGAATAGACGGAATGACACAAAGCGACACGAAGCGTTCTAAAAACAGTTTTACGAGTGAATCTCACCGGCAAAATAATGAAACATCGCTGGCCATCGCCTTCACTATTATTGTGAACGGCCTGCCACAAAAGAGGTCGTCAAGGACGGCGACGGCCGACGATCGCTTTAAATGCACCCAAGACGGGGGTTGTCGCACGCAAACGCCTAAAACCACGCCCGGCGGCTATCGGCTTCTTATGAAACGACAACCAGTAGGCGCATACATACGGTGTTGCTCGGCTAACGTACTTGACACAAACTATTTGCCAAAAAGGAATGAAAGCAACAAAAGTAGCGGCTTCGTACCGTCCCCGCAACATGTTGGTTAGCAGCTTTTGAAATTGTATTAATTTTATTTTACCGCATGTATATAGTGCCGAAAATTTCCTACGCACTAATGACAAGTTGAAATAGTGTCTCACGTCACCACCTGTGCCTAAGCGCTAAGCTATGTGCTGCTGACAGTAGGGTGAAAACTGGCTAAGGGACCACACATGTGGTCGACCGTCAAGCTTTGCCTTAAAACGCATTTCAATTTCCTACAACCCATTGTCTATTATAGAATTGCCAAAATCCTATGCAGCTGATCTCATGCTGCCGTTTAGCCTTCGTATTAATAGTTTTGTTTTCTGAAAATATGACACTCTTACTACTTCACTCTAAGCTACTACGCAAGCTGTTGATCATTCTGATTTTTTGAGACAATGAATGAAGCTGGTCAATTTTATGAATGGACACGTAAAGTTGAAGTTCGACTTTGGCTCTTTGTCACTTTCGGCCACTGGTGAGCTATGCTTTGCGCATATCTACAAATTGGATGCTGTTGTTGTCGCAAAGCAATATACTACGCCTATTTGCGCAATGGCAAAAACGTCTTACGCGTTGAGCACGTCTCCTTAGAGTAGCGGCATTTTCAAGTTACCGACCGTAGCTGCCATGGTTATGGGTCGCCGCCTTTGGGCGTTCACGCGCTTGGCATAGTCTCTTTGTGCTCCGCCGCCGAAGCGGTAGCACTTGACGCTAAGCGCGTACAAGCATGTTCTCCAGCAAACGCAAATATTAAATTCACTGCACTCCGTTTCATTATTTGTATAAAGCAATGGAAGTCAATAATGACCGGCTTAGATCAAAGGGGAGTTCCGCTGAGAGCGGCTACATCACAGCTGGCGTGGCAGTCATCTTTTCCCAACCGGCGTTGCCGTAAGCGCTGATCGGTTCGCTTCGTCAATGCTTCCCGGGGACAACGAAGGGTCTCATAGAAGACCCACGAAAGCCATGTTTTATTTTAAACACTTTTTAACACCGCTCTTACAATCAATGGCGCTACCAATATTTCCCTCATATGAGACCGTTACGAAAAGCGGCAAGTTTGTGCCGGCAGGAAAAAAGCTCCTCTGCTTCGGAGAATGAACATCCTGTAGCTATATTGTAGTTAAGCAAGCGGACTATATGATTAAGCAAAGCTACATATTACTTATAGTTGTTAGCACTTTCAATTTCTGTCGCTTAAGGAACTGATGAAAAAACGCCAACCAAACTTTCCCATCTGTTCAAGTTGAAATTCACACAGTTACTAAGGATAAGAAAAAGTATGATTCATTTGACACATGTATATAGGGATCGCGTGAAAGAAGCAGCACTATTTCACAGGCAGCGGGACAAGCCATACAACTTGCCAAAAACGTCAGGAAAGCGACCTTGCATGAAACTGTCATCGACACACGTTTTACTGCATCCAGTACTATTGGACTAGAAATGTCAGTGCTGTTGTGCCGTCCAGGCGAATTCCATCGCATGCATATTTACGAATGCAAATTTTTTGAAACCATTTAATCGCATTTGCCCCAAACGCTTTCGTCAGCTTGCATCGTGCAACTACGCAATCGAGGGACTTAAAAAATTGAATGATTAATGTGTTGACCATCCCGTATACGCCTTCGCTGGGGCGTCCGTCAGTAATATTGAGTCAATTACAGTATTTTACAGTAATTAAGCCTTGCAATAAGACAAAAGTGTACGTCACCTCCATTGGATCAGAAATGCACGTTTGTTTGCCCCATTGTTGCTTCCTTCTTGCGAATTGTTATTTCACAAATGGCGCCTATTGCCGAGAGGAGATAGAGGAAGAAGTAAGAAAAAAGCAAGGAGACCACGCCGCGTCCAATGGGCCACAAGGCAGCCAGCGAGCAAAGACGCATTCACGGCCGCCCCATATTTCTTTTATAAAACGAACACCTCCCGTGCGTGTCATCGATTGGCGTGAAATCCAAGGCGGCTAATTGCAAAAGGCCAATTGTTCTTTCCTCCATTGCTATTGTTTTGAATATGTATGTATATATGTATATGTTCAGCCTGAAAGCATTCTATTGGCAATGGCTTCCCGTTTTGCTTTTTGTTTAACCAACGGCGCCTCCCATTTCACCGATTCAACAGCAAACCATCATCATTTTGTACACAACGGTAAGATGATGATGACCTTTTGGGAGAAAATGCAAAGATATTCGAGGTCGTTGACTCAACAGGCGACGTCTGTAAACAGCAAGGGTGAAATGAGGAAAGTATACGCGCCAAGTTGATCTTGCGCCCATACGCATCGTTTTTCCCTTCCGCTTCTTCAACCGCAAAGCGTACGCACTCGAATTTTGCATATATCGCATTAGCGGAATGCCAACGCATATAGCTACTTGTCGTCAAACAATTCGTGACGTAAAAAAGCCGCTGCTATATAGTTGCGTACATTAGTCGTGTTGTTATCACATATGAATATACTGACCTACATGGACTAAGTTTTTCAGCTGAAAAGGGAATATAGGCTCTTGGAGTCGCATTGAGCAGCGCAGCCCTGTTATCCTACGCGTTTTAGTAATAAATCCGCCTACGCAGCGAATTGCTCTATTTAATATTGGTTGACGGCAAACATGCATTCGGTTGAATAAGCAGAGGTGAAAAGTAACCGCCATTTTCACCAGACTTGCTAATCCGGTTTGGTCGGATTGCATGGGAGTCCAATCCTCCCTGGAATCCCGTCTTCTCGGCGGTTTTTGAGCAAAACTGTTAACAGCCTGTTCAGGCGGTGAGCTTGCATGTTTTGTGACAGTAAATTTTCAAAAAAAAATTTGCATAGCAAATCCATTGTGCCCACCCTCGCCGTCAGGGAGGAGGACCATATCTGTATGTGTTGGTGGTACCTCCTCGTTGCATGCTCAACTTTTAACCGCTGCCATTCGGCAACACAAAATGTTGGCAATTGCTCGCGTGCCTTTAAAAAAAAAGCGCGTCAGCGTTGCTAGTTGGCATGAACCGCCGTTGTTTGAGAACACTGCCGCGCCGCGTCAACGGAAACTGTAGCCATGGAATGCTAATATCTTTTTAAATTTGGAAAAGGCCTCCGTTTGCTTAATGAGCAAATTGCCAAAAGAAAACGCCTTCTTTCCACTTGCAAACGTCTTCTGTTTAACCACTCCCTTATGGACAAAAAGGTTGGTGTGCCCATGATGAATCAGGCAGACGCTGCCTGCTTTTAGGGAAGGATTGGCCATTCAATGTCGATGAATGTTAGGCAGATCGAATGCGTCGTCATTGTCGTCGGTTGATCCGTAAAGTTCGGTCTTATTTGAAGAAGCCTTCAGCGGCGGTCGGTTGGACATTTAAAGCTCAAAGCGAAAGAAGACACTAAGGCAGTAACCAATAAAAGGCGTAGCCCTTTTAGCGTTCATAGCTCCATGTAAAGTTCTTTTAACCATCGCCGGAAAAACTATGCGCCAGGACGAGCATTGAAATTCCAGATAGGCCACTCCCCAATGACTAATGAATTTGCTTCCGGGCGGTGGTGGCAGCAAGAGCATTGTCGCCAAATAAGACAGACTGACTAAGCAGCGTCGTTTTTGAATTCCAGGCGGCAAAGATATGCCAGATAAAGCAATAGCGGCTCAAAAAAAAATTGCTGGCTACTCATTTGAATGGCCGTACCCTATCGCCAGCGCCGCAACTGCTCTGGTAAACAAAGTGATGCATTCTCTCTTGGCTACAACCAATATGAATAGCACACAACCGTTGGGCGTTGCAACAGCTTACCACCGGTCGTAAAGTGAGTTGAAATATTGTCCGTACGGAAGGAAGGCCAAAAGTTTGAGCCGTCATCATCATCTGGGCACCCCCTTTAGCTTAGCTTGAAAATGTTTGCTCAAAGGCATTCGGCAGCCTTTGGCGCTTGGCAGAACCGTCAAGCATGCGAATTGCTCTCTCTCTCTTTCCCTGATCAGGCTTTAAATATGTGTCCCATGACCAAAGCGCTGTTCGCTAACAAGTTACGTCTCCGTTTTCCCATTTGGAAAGTTGCAAAGAAGTTTTCCTCAACTACCGGCAAGAAGTTGTGCAATCGCTGCTCACCCTTCTTCGAGCCAACCGGCTGCCAGGCTTACTTTACAACCTTGCCTTTATGCCCTCCTCTTCATTAATTCCTATTTCCTTCTTGACGATCCAACTGAGAAAAAAGAAGGCAGTGAAAAAATGTGCACACAAATGTTATAACAGTGTCCGTAATTGGCTTCTATGCAAAATGTGGTACTGTCACCACCTATCACGTCTAACACGTCTGGGTTGTTTACTGGTTTTTAGAAGGGGTTAGCAGCGAAGTGGACAAGTCAACAACAATTGCTACACCCCTTATTGTTATTATTATTACTATTGTAGTTGTTATTGCTATAAGGAGGAGCGCGTGAACGTTGTGGTAGAACCTTCTGCCACTTCCTATCAGTTTTCTAAGTCCCATATAAGGCCTTCCTATGGATCAGAGACGAGCAATGCTTCTCCGGAATGAAAAGTTGCAATGTTTGAATAAATCTTTGAAAAAGCTCTCTCTCGCTCTCTCACTTTCTCTTTCTCAAGAAATTTGGGAAAAAAATCCAGCAGCACAAAGCGGCAAGGCGTTGCGAACATCTTTGTTGTCGAACAAGAAAAGCGCTAATTGTTTAGCCAAAAATAAGTGCAACCAACATGGCTTAGCTGTCCAGCTGAGCAAGATGAATGCACACTTCTTCAAGGATGCATTTAGCGAACGAACAAACTTGATGATTGCCACCGACTAAGCGAAATGAGCAAGGAACTTGTGACTTAACGCCTCGTTGAATTAATTCACTCTTCCCTTGCTGGTTATTTAGTTAGTTTTAAAAAAGTATTCATCAATGAAAAGGGCAACTCGCGTAGGGTTCGCCTTTTGAAGGATAAGGCTTGACCGCATCACGTGACAGCCTAATGTATGTATATAATATTTTCCTCATAGCGGAGTGGCCGTGGTAACAACAACAAGACGACAACGCCCGGTTGGATCAGTGAGAACCAACTGCGGGCCAGCAAGTTTAGATGGCGTCGAGCAATGCAGCCCCGAACGGTGACGACTAAAGTGAAGTTTGGAATAGATAATGCTATGATTAACGACGAAAAATCTATGCAAAAACCCAATGGCCATTCATCAAACCTTGGCTTTGCTTACACATTCGGACGGTTGCCTGCCGCGCGGGAACGAATCGAACAACGTTAGAAAAGTCAAGCTTACCGGAGCAGAGCTGTCGCTGTCCACCGCTATCATCTCTATGTGAACATACTCACTTTGAAATTGCTGGTCGGTAAGAGCATATAGCGCGTTTGTGCCGATGGGGGGCGCTGATTAAGCTTAGCATTTTGTCATCATTGGCTAAAGGCAAGAACAAAGGGGGTTCGTACTGGCCGCCGGCTCAAAGATAAACGTGCTTTAATTGCCCATAAGTTAGCATTTCAACGAATCTGAACGTGGCCACTGGAAATTCTTTTATCTTAATTCCAATCGCGTTCACGCCTATCACCGCCGCTTTGACCCCTTTTTCCAGGCGACCATAAAGAGCGCCACCACCATTTTGCCTCAGTTGCTTTAAGCGCGCGCGGCGGCGCTTTAAGGCTTTCAGTGAAGAGGAGCGGAGAGTGACAGCGCGCGCGTAAGTTCTCAAAGGAAACAGCCCAATCGTAGACGAACCAAAAGATAAACACTGGGCAAATAAAAAAACAGTTTCCCAAGAACATCATTCAATACATATCGCGCTCGTTGGGCCGTAGCGCGAGCTGGGTAAATAAAATTAAAACAAGAACAATCAAAAGTTGACAGCAAGAACGGTACTTCAATGAGCGGATGGATACGCCGCTGAATGGAAACGCGCCACGGTTGTTAGATAAACTTTGAGAAAAACTATTCCCCCTAAACAGCCACCTACCACTTGACATTCAAGGCGGCTCGATTATAGCGAGCCGTTCGTGAGCGCGACAGCAGCAGCTATACAGTCGTATAAGGATAATGGAAACGTCGTTAGACAGCTATGGGAAATTTGCTAAGAAAGCATTGTTGGCAGCTTAGCGCCATCACTCAGGCTTGAATATGAAAATGTATTCTTTAACGACCTTAAAAGGGAGGGATTCGATAAAACGGGATTTGTTCGGAGCTTCCCTGTGCAGCTGCAATATTTTTAATACATTCTGACCTGCAAGGGAAGACTTTTATCTGTACAGCTCTTTAGACTATATACAATGATGAATCAGTTTTACTACTCTGCTATTTGCCTTCCCGCCTTAGCGTAGCGCGTATAAGGAAAAAGAGAAGAAAAGGATGGATTTGGATTTCCTCTTCTTACAAGTGTACTTTCCATGTGTGCTTATACTTCGAACACTTCGTGTTCGAAGTACGCGTACTAATACAACCCTCGTGTGACTGAAGGAGGACAATCTTCAAATGTTCAAGGAAACGGAACCCTACTCTGTCCCTCCCCTGTATTAAGTAGTCAGGTCTGTGACAGCTGGCTCTACTACAGAACATGTGCACACTTCCTGTTGCCATTGTGCCCTGTGTAAACTTCATAACTCGCGACACTGAAGAAGCATTAGATATATTACAGACAACGTATGATATGCTGGTATTCTATAGAATGCGTGACGTTTTTAGGCAAAGCGCGAAATGCCTGTATTATTTTAATATGCTGTATACTTTGCCTACGCATTCTATACAAAGCCTAGCCATTATACAGAATGCCAAATAATATTTAGGCAAAGTGTAAGTCGCATCGTGGCAGTAGAGACTTTAAAGACTTGTCACCTACGCCCCCGCAAGCCTACAGTAGCGACACCTGCGGGGAAAAGTGTGCTGTTCTCTCGCTACGTTGTGGCTGCGCATCTTTGAATATTTTATCACCTCTGCTACCAGCAAGTGAAGTCCTTTAATGCCTAAACGAAGCGTTTCAATGAATCTGCTGATTGTATTAATATCTGCATAATAATAATAATAATAATAATAATAATAATAATAATAATAATAATAATAATAAAGGCTCCTTTAAGAATTGCCTGCCCACATGCCGTTTAAAGATTTGCTCATTGGTCGCTCATCTTTACTTGCTTGTCGGCCGCTTGTCTTTGAAATTGGAAATTGTACATTCGTTCGTAACTCTGACAAAGGCCGTCGTCTCTTTGTGGTGCGCTGAATTTGACAAATGCTTATAAGCAGAGATGTCAGTGTATCTTTGTTTTTCGCAACTGCAACTTGGCGGTGTAGTTCATATGCTAATTCCAATAGGCTCGCAAATAGTGCACGTTAAAACTGACTAAGATAGCATTAAACTTTTAGCGCCTCTTTTTGGAGTTTTTGAAGCGACGACTTGCAAGTGAAGCTATTCGGCACATCCAACATGTTACATGATAAAGTCGTTTGTTACGTCTCTTCTTTAACTGCTAGTGAACCTGCTAATATTGTTGTAAGAGTCTGTAATCACGAAAAGAAAGGAACCTTAATCAATATACGGCGGCATTATGATCGCGTAAAGCTATCAAAGCTTCCGCTGTCGTCGAACATTTAGATAAGGCTTTATGCCGTGAGTGCCTATTCACCATCGGAGAATTTGACTAACTCTCTTCAATGCAGCACAATGAGTCAATGAGCAGAGATGAGAGAGCTCAAGTCAGCTGAGTGATGACTCATCTGATCAATGTTACCATGTTTTGCTCTATCGCTACACCCCCTACTTAATACCAACGACTTAAAGGCATGCTGCCGCCCATTGAATATTCAATGCAGTTGAACAATACGAGTTCTCCCTGAGAGGAAATCTTCGCTGTCAGCAAATGAAGGCATTTGTTACTTAAGCGCAATAGCTTCAACGATTGTGACGACTGTATCATAAGTAATAACAACAGCACTGTCACTTGTGTTAAGAATTCTATACAGTATAGTTTCTGGCGTGGATGTCCTTCGAATGAGCGAAAAAAGTGAACCGCTGGGCAAGAAGAGGTCTGACGAGTATCCAATTTCTTCATGGGCCTATGAAGCAGTATATGGCTGAGCATTGTAGTAGTGGAGAAACTGCTTCCCGCGATTAGCTAGCGTATGTTATAACAGTTTTTCATGACTAGCCAACAGATCACATTAGCAGACGTTTGGAGCGATGATTTCGTAAAGCTTGAAAACCGATAATGGACAATGGCTTTTATACACCAGCGCCACCAGATGGGATATCCGTCTCCGGATGAAGGTCCATTTTGGCGTATGCTTAACCAGCCGTAGGACATTACACTTGTTGCTATTGTGCAGCTATGACTTTCTACCAGACCTGATGATCTGATCTATGAAAGATCTTTTGTTTGGACGCAGCAGGAAACTGGAACTTTGTTTGGTCTTTGTGCTTCATGCGGATTGCATGATGAAGCAGTAGCTACTCGGCTAAATTTTGAGCCACCGTCCTTGTAAACTTTTACCAAAACTTGGGGTTCCCTACAGAGCAATACAGATGCTCAATGCATCTAATTAAACTGCTTTCCTTCGGGGTATATTCATCCGCAAACATGAGCACAATTTCGGCAAGCATGAGCTGCAATAATCCCATGTTTGCACTTGTCCAGTAAAGGCAGCTATGAAAATCAAACTAAGCCAATACAGCAAAATACTCCTACACTTCAAAAAAATGAAAGTGCCAATCAAAACTTTAACTTTCTATGTAGCAACCTATTGATAATATTAATGCACAGCACTGCTGTAAACAGTGGTGTACATTAAGGATGACTGTAAGTTTGATAGTGGCTTTGTTCGTGTTTTGAAACAGATTCCTTTTTAAGTTGCTCAGCACGCACGTCGTCTTAGAAACTATCAAGACCATATATGACCGAACAACTTATCAGTAGTTTGAAACTTTTCGAATACGTAAGGATGTCGAAGCAGTCAGTTAGTATGGACCACGGATTTTAAAACTCCAACTCATTGAACACTATGGATTTCAAATAATATACGACGGCATTTCCATGTTCTGTATGCATGAAAGTTCTTGAAATAAAACTAGGAGAAGAAGAAGAAGAAGAAAAATCGTTTGAGTGAAGTCAGACGAAAACTTTTCAAAACTTCTCTGTACAGATGACTAACTCAGTTTTCTCCTTTGTGCATCATAGTGCATGAAAGTAATACCAACAATGGGAAATGCATGCGCTCAAACCTGAACAACATCAAGGTAAACGTTTAGCCTTTATCAAGAAATTTGGAGCATTAAAAGTAATGTTTACATGGATGGAAAAGTTTTCCTCTGAGGCGGATTTGAACCGGCGACCTGTGGCTGTTTGTGCAACAACAACCGCCGCTCTACCAACTGAGCTATCAGAGGTATAAATACAGTAAGTGAATCAGTACTTGATAATCAAAGAGATGGACAGTATTCGCCTCTGCTCTCGCTGAATTAGCTCCTACTATTTCTCATATTCTTTAAGTTCCCTCAATTAAGATTACTAACAAAACATATGAACAGAAGTACAATATTTTATGCTTCGTATTTCGAAATATTTAGCTTAGCGCAGGCATTTGTAAAGGTTAGGGAACTATTATGGGCGCCATTTGCTCCCTTCCTGCATCATCATGCGCGACTGCGTACGCTACGTTAATAACTCAGAACTGCTTTTCATTGCATGACCCATTTTTAATTGCCGAAATTTCGCGGAAAATAAATGTACGGTTTTTTAAAAAAGCTCAATGTGCTGACAGTTCGGAGTAGAGTTCAATTGGGCCTATTGATTACTTTGATTTTCACGTCAATAGCAAATTCATTAGTGCAATTTTGTCTATGAATGGGCAGAGGCATTGGCCGTACAACTTCAAGCAATATTTGACAATTAACGCAATGCCGTTCAAGCTGGGGACAGATTGAATGAACTAATTCGCCCCCTATTGCCGTCAGTTGACGAGAGACGGTTGTTTTTAAAAATTCACAAAAACCTTAAGCATTGACAACGCTAAAAAGACAGTTCGCCATTTTTGTCATTGAAATTCATTGATCAAAAAATCTTTGAATCTTCAACATTTGCCTTTGCATAAACTGCCCGACGCGTAAGCTCGTTGGATTGATTTTTAATATTCTAAACAGTTGCAGGTTGATCGCAGTCATCAAATTTGAAATTATTTCATAAAGATAACATAATTGCCACTGAGCTCTTTGTCTCGGATAGTTTTGTTTATCGCACGCGTTAGCGGATAGAGCTATTTTTGAAATATATGATGTAATGTGGCTACCAACGACTTGTAGGCATTATTAGCCTTAATCAATGATGGATAGTCGACGACCTTGCTAATTCGTCGCTTTGGGTTCCGTTAGAGAGAAATTGTCACAGCTTTGTCCTAACGCTTCAAAGGTCACGATTTTACTATTTGTGAATATGCTTAATCGCAACTGATTGATAAACTATTATTGCAAACGAGCGAATCAGAAACTTTAAGATTGGCGCACAAAGCTGCCGAATGGTCTTTTTTGGGGAAAAATCAATGTTCGCTGGCCGGCTGGAAAGGTTCGATTCCATAATTCTTTACTTGCCCATAGAGCAGCAATGAGCATCTTTTGGCTTTCTCAATGCAACATTTTAGATTAGCGGACGATGGCTGACCGCAACGCGTTAAATGACCACCCTCAGCTTAACCTGAAGGTCGTATGAGAGAAACGATCGCTTTAAGCGGCCTTCGGGGAGTAAGGAAAATTTAAAAGATTAACGAAGCCTCCATTTCGGCATCATTTCACTTCAAGCCAATTCCCGGTGGCAACAGAAGCTACAAGACGACTATTGGCGGTATGCAGGCAGAGGCAGCTTAAGGGAGAATAGCGCCGTCTAACTTTGCAGCGATGCCGTGATCACTTTTGTGCAAAATTAATCTTATTGCAACTGCAATACGTAAAGTCTTGTCTCTTCAACTTCGCTGCTGCAATGTTGATGTATCGCCAGACGTTTTCTCACTTAGTTTGCAGAAATTTAAATTGGTACGTCATACTATTAATATATAATTGACTAGCAACAGTGCGAGATTACGCAGGGTAATATTCTGATTGGCTGCATGTCAACAATTTCTAATTTGAATATCAGCTACGATTGGCTGATCAACTTACACTTCTACTGCTTTTATGTTACCTATGCATGTAAAGCGCAAAAGCCGAAGCGGTACTTGCAAGAACGGTTGTCGGAGATCAAAGCCTTTGAAATAGACCCAACATATCGTATATGTAAGCTTTTTAGGGCAGCGTGAAGAAATGTGCTTAATTTGGTGAACGTTCCTAAATTTCCACCATCTTTAAGCCAATATGCTCATTGCTATTGCGTGAGCTTGGCGATATGGGCAACATTGACGAGGAATAAATCAATAAATCCAGTTGCTCGACATGACTTCTTAGCAGCCGGATCATTTATTCCTTTTTTTACTTTTTGGTCATCGTAGTGTTCTCCTGACTTGGCCATTTATTTTATGTTCGTGTTTACTGAGCCTTAAGCTCCAAACGTTGCCACTAACTAGACTTCGACAAGCCTAGTTTATATGTTCAATGTACGATGCGTTGGTAGAAGGAGTGAGCACTTTGAGCAGCTCCATTCCGTGGTCAAACAAATGCGTCAGATATTTTTGTAGAATAAATTGCAATTGGCAGAGTCAGATGACTTACGCGTGATTGAATTGTGTCAGTGCGTTCGTGGTGGCTTTTTTGCCTACCAATGCGCAGTTTACGCAAAACCAAAAACTTATCAAGGCCAACAAGCATTGCTTGCCGCCCCTTCGTTGCTCCGCATATTGCCGAAGCTTACGTGAAAATTTTTCTTTATTCTGCGCAACTGCGCTTCGCCCAACGTCTGAGCTATCTACGCACTCTCAGTGATGCAACGATGGACAAATAAGTTCACCTGGACGCGAGTGCAATGGAACTCTGCTCGTTCTAAAAATGTTGGCGTATCTCTCTCTCTCTGCCGCACTAAAGCATTCTACCTTAAGTGCAACCACCAGTCAAACTCTGTGACTCGATTAATCATTCCGAAAAAGCACCGGTCTTTCGTTTAGATGCTTTTTTTCGATACCTTCCAACAATCGCGGGATGCTAACAGCTTTTCCAAGGAGCGTATCCTTTGCTAGCTTAGCTAAAAATGAACTAACAACTATTCTTCCTCTTCTTCGTAGTACACGTGAACATCAGACGATGTGGAATCGCACACATACGCATAACCTCGTCAACAACTTGCGTATTGTTTGCTGACTTTCACAGCGGGGCACAGTTGCAATAATAATCCTTCTGTCATTAGCAGGTGCACATATGCGTCCTTGTCATTCACCAAAATTTCATAAGTGAATATTTTAAGCTTTTCGAGTTTTCTCGTTCACCAGTAACCTTCGTGTTCTGTTAGTTTGGCTTAGCGTGAAAACACCACATTATGAAGGCACAATGAGCAGCGAATGTCTCTGTGAACTTTATTATACCACGTAAGCTAACACCTAAAGCTGAATAAGTGCAAACTTGACACCCTGTGCAGCGGGTAATTTTACAGACGCTTAGAATGCGACACTTCTAACCTTAAGTGTTGAGAATTTGCATCATAACTTTGGATGCGCTAAAGTTCGAGCTGCTGACGTAATTGTTGGTACTTCGCAGCGCAGTTTAAAGATATATAGCACTGCCATGTTAGATTGAGCTTATATACAAAATAAGAGAGCGGATTAGCTTATAGGTGCGCATAGCCTTAACAATTTTTTGCATAAAGCTTGAAAGTCGAGCGGGAGAAGGATTGGCACAATAGGCGGTATGAAAATTTGTGCTCACTACCGCCCCGTTGGGTGGCGGAAGAAAGCTGAACACATTGTTTGCATTTACGAACTTTTTGAACTCTTGCTGCATACGTGCACATTTAACAAAATTCTGGTGTGCCATTTGGCTGTTAACTTTTGGGCGGGGTGTCAAGGTAGGCTCCAATATTCTGAAGAAAAGAAGGTGGCCACTTTCGCGTAAATTAATTCTGCGCGCGGCGTAGGCGCAGTGTTGTGATAATATATATCGCTTTTGGCGGTTTTTCCTAATTGGCAAAATACGCGTCAATATTTGGCAGCGATGGAAAATTGAACTTCAACTTTTGCTTATTATCCAAAAATACGTCACTGACGAAGTGAACCTAAAATGCACACGCATTTCAGAAGCGATTGCTTGATTGCATTTGCACACACACTGCAAACCGATGGGGGTTATGCAACCTTTAAGCTCGACGACACAGTGTCTTCCTCCATGAAATTGGTTCGTTAGGCTCCAGTGGGCTGATCTAATCATTTACCCTTTCTTGGCAATGGGGCAGCAACAAATTTTCCGTCAAAAGTTGATCCCAAGAATGTCATTTTTGCCAATTATGGGCACTCGTTGGTCATTTTAAATGAGTGTTTTTTTCGATTGGTCAGCGACGTGTTGCTCGAGCCACTTGTTTACGTCAATCCCGAAAAAGGAAGGACCACATTCGTCCTGCAGACAGGGACAAAACAAAACAGACCACCCTGCTTGCAGGTCAGTTGCCATAAAAGGGCAGCGCCCTTTTGCCTTGAAGTCCATTTACTAGTATGTCCAATCAACTTTGGGTGATTCACCGCGGCTGGATAACCTTACCTAATCTGCAAACTTTTGTAAGCAAGAGAAATTATGGATACATAGTGGTGTTAATGTTCCATGCGCTTTATGGGACGGGTTTAAAAAACGTATGCTGTTCTAACTAGCTAGTCAAAAGTGAGAAACTTGAAAAGACCATTGCTGCTTCATTAATAGTTAACAGCAGCAGCAGCGTTGAACGGCAGGAGAGGAGCAACTTTTTCAAGGATGTCGGTGGTATAGGATGCATAGAACTTTTCAAAGTGGTCAAGTGCTGTCCAGTAAGCTGCTTCATCTAATCGTGGGTACAAACCTAATCCGCACCCTGTTAACGTTAGCTGTTCCCTAATCATCCGCCTAGAGGGCGGTTTCTGTTCAATTCTTTTGCTCTTTCGCTGCTCCTAAAGCTTATCATTTCTCTCCAGTGGCCTGCCAGAAGCAAGCTCGATCGAACATGACGACAGCCGCTCTGTGACGACGACTGCGTTCTTCCCAATATTATCAGAAGAAGAGCAGAGCCGCTTTGAAACATTCAAGGAAGCGGCTCTTATTAAATCACAATGGCAAATGATGGCTTCGTATTACTGATGAACTTGACGTGAACTTGGTGGAAAAGGAGTTCTCGCTTAATTCATATATGCGAACCAAGGAGTTGTCAGCATGCGCTAATGAAAGTTTGCAAGACGTTACGAACCACGGCCTCTCCAGAAGAGATGCAACAACGATACGTCACAGTCCTGGCAATGGAGAGCTCGGTATATTGCATCGAAAAAGGAGTTGTTCCCTTACGAAGAGTCCGCAAGAAAGGCGCTCTTCCGTTCGCGTCCTTTTGAACGTCGGCGGTGAAATTCACGAAGTTCTCTGGTCAACATTGAACTACATGCCGACCAGTCGACTTTGCCGACTTTACCATGCCACCTCTATCGATACTATATTATCCTTATGTGACGACTACGACCCGGAAAGAAACATGTACTTTTTCGATCGTCACCCGCGAGCCTTCTCTTCGATTCTCCAATTCTATCGCACGGGCAAGTTGCACTTCGTCGACGTAAGCCGTATTTTTTTTTTTATTTAAATTTTTCCCTTAACCCGCCGCCATTTGGCGTTGGCGAAAAATCCATTTAAGTTGGAGAGCAAAGTTTTCCTGCTTTGGCCAAATTGGCGCTGCTCTGCGCATTCTTTCATCTTCTCTTTTTTCTTGCCAAACGCCACTCATTCATCATCCTCTCATGGCTTGACAGATTACGTGGCACCTCACTTAACAGCAAACAGCTCGGTCGCAACCGAAAGCGCGCTTTGAGAATTGCTTGGATAATGTTCGTCATGTGATGGCGTAGATGTCAACGGCCGGCCAAGCAGTGTATATACGGTTCAGTTGGTGGGTTCTTTGCCTCCCTTTTTTCTCTTCTTCCGTTTTCAGCCGATATAAGTAGTTAGGCCATCAACACCACAAAGCGCGTCAGCGAACGCGACTTTACCGACCATCTTTGGCTTTGCGACATTCCTTTAGCCTTTGGACATTGTTGCCCATTACTTCTGTATATTCACAAAACAGGCACAGCATTGCCTATGTTAGTGTTCACAAGTTGCTCAAGCCACATGTCACTTGAGTTGAGTCGGTCTGTGCCATGCTCAAACGAAAGAGACAGTCCATCTCGACGCAACTCATTCCGCAAGTCTCCAGTTTGGGCATTTTTACCTATTATAGCTAAGACAATGTCTTCTTGTATATACTGGTGGGATAGACGAATATGCGCATCCATTTCCCGCATAAACTATTCATACGAATAACTTGACAGGCGGAAGTGATTTAACATGCGGATGGCTTTTTATTTCATTTGCAGGATTATCGCCAGATTTAGGCTTTCATTGCCAAAGGGCAAAATTTTTGCATGCTCTTCCCGCTTCCGCAACAATTTGACGACGCGTTAAATTGTTAACGTCAGAAAAAAGTCTAACCCACTGCCAGATGCTTACCGGTTGAAAATTTGATCCGGAAGTTTACCGGGGTGGGTCCTTGTGTGCTCTCTCCTACGTTAAGCGTCGACGACGTCGCGATGGAATATCTGAAATGTTTTGCGTTGCATTCTTGCCACGTGCCGTCCATTCCAAATAGTATCAAATCAACTAAGCAACGCTATTCCGCTTCCCGCCGCCTATTTTACAATTCGGACAGCTTATCCAAGATTTGTTCCTTTGGTTTCAAAAACCACAGGCGGGCAATAAGCGCCCTTCTCCCTTTCCGCGCGCGCTCTCTCCCTCTGCTTTGCAAAAAATATGCATATTTTTTGCGCCATACGGTAGTGGTGATTTGCATATTTGCGCAAGCTGCTTTTGTTTACCGATGGGACCTTTTTCCTTAGGCTTGAAGAATTGTCAGCGGATCATCTCGTATTAAACACGGCTGCAGGCGTACGTTTAATGCCCACTTTAGGCAAAGCATTTACAAGTCTGTTTGACATACCGTAGTTAATTTGCATAAGCATAATAGCGTGTACAGTTTGCTGTGTCTAATTGATTTCGAAGCCAAAAAGCGGCGTTTCAGCGAGACGAGTTTGCAAGACTTAACTTTTAAATGAAGTGCAGTACAGCGTGCTAGTTGCTTTTTTCTGCAAGGGATTCGCAAGGTTCATTTCCTATGTATTTCCACTTCAGTCTGGAACGAGCTGCTCTACGCCTGAACGTATCAAAATCGTGGGGCAGCGACACTACTGCTTCTCTGCCCTTTGGCTGGACGTTTCGCGCGCTCTTAGCGATGGCGCTTGGTCATCATTGTGCAGCTTTGCTACGAACTTGAACCAACATTCATTCTTTAAGCCGAGCAATCAATTCAATCTCGTTTGCTGAGAGAGCCACGGGCCAGTCAAAGTGAATCGTCTGAATTCCCGCATAGGTAAAAAAGTGACAACTGCCGTGACATTTTGTCCGCTTTTAAATGTCATGACATCAAGCAGTTCTCAAGTCTTACCTAAAAAAAACCGAATCCAATGAAGGTTGAAGAAGACTTGTCTTTTGGGCAACTTTCCAAAGCCAAGACAACGAATATGAACAGCCGATGCTTCCGCACCGCGAAAGCTCCTCCCGCTTAATAAATCATTGTTCCAATTTCTCGTAGTACCTTTTGGCTTGTTTACAACAGCGGAGCGTAAAAGTCTGCAAAGGCTCGGCTTATAAGGCTAACGTAAAATATATTAATAATATGCAAAAAGCTTCTTCCTCCCAAAATCGTCATTTTGTCATAATAGGCTAAGTCTCTTAAAGACTACATGTACGGATATTAGTTGCGCTGTTCGAAAGATGCATTACAAATTTTCTTCGCTCAATAACAACATCGTAAGGTGGCTAACATGTGTTGGATTCATAATGTACGGGGCGCCGTGATATTCTGTCAAACACTGACTCTGTTGATGAGAGCGCCAGTATATTCTGAAGCAATTGTTATTAGGCTGAATGATTGATGCTGTTGCGAACAAAATCACATAATTCATTCCGCAAGAGTCCTCCCCGTTTTGGCCAATTTCGTTTCTCCTATTTCAGCTGGAAAGGAACTGCTCTCACTGTTCGCTTCTACGAGGGTGACAGAAAACGCAGCAGCAGATCTCAAGCAACTTCCAGTACCGATTTAAACGTTCCATTGGCATTTGGGTGCATACAATCGATTTCGTTGTCTATCTATCGCTTCTTAACAACTAAGTGACGGAAGAGCGCTAACTTCCCTATTAGGCTATATTTTCGCTGTTCAGCCTATCAGTATGTTAATATTAATAATAATTTGATATTACTCACAAAGGGAATGATTTTCATTCATGCAGCTCACAGCGGTAGCCACAAAGCTCCACTGAATGAAATGACGTAATTCATAAACAAAGTGACTGAAAGGTTACTGTTCATTGCAAACAAGCTTGGTGGAGACTTCGTTGTTGAACATTCGGCGCCAGCTGTTGCCGTTGCCTCTCAAAACAGCCGCAATTGTAGCTAAGCAGCTGGCAAGTACATCACAAAGACTATCCTCCTAATAATTTGCATAAACAAAAATTTTCACCTCCATAACCAACATACTGCGCTTCCTTTGGAAGTTGTAAAGTTGTAAAAGCTGGAAAGTGGGTATCCGCTTCAACTTTTCCTTCTCTAGTCAATAGCAGCAGATTTAGATCTCTCGCTCTCACACTGTGTGATGAATAGCCCCACTATATCATGCTAAAGTGCCCTAGCAGCGATGCCTATTTATTTAGGTTATGAGCAAAAGTTTTCAGCAAGCCTAAGGGACATCATTCAAATTCTAAAATTAGCATTTTAATGAAGTGTTTCCATTTTGGACGCTCTCTATAGCATCGATTCTGCCGCATCCTAACGGAGCGCTTAAAAAGGTGCAGCTGCGCTTAGTTCTCTTCCTCAAGTAAAGCAATCAGTTGCCCACCAGCAGCGGATATTTTTAAAAAGTCCTATGAGCAGCTTTTATAAATATGCATGTCAATATTCAAATGAACTTTTAGATTCGAGAGCCCCGCTCGACTGCCTGAAATTGGATTTTCACCCACGCCACAGAGGCGAATATTTTAAAGTTGGGAGTCCGCTGGCGTTTACGTATTTTTGACTGGCGAATATCAGTTGTACTGTCTGAGCTAAGCATATGCTACTAACATAATTCACCATTGCGCCTAGTGTTGCTATGTTGCCTTGCTCAGCGGAAATAAGGTGCGACCCTCGTGACGTACGCGCGCTTCTGCTGAATTGCTCAGAGAAGAGTTATGCTGAAGATTTACTACGAAATGTCGGGTCCGGCTAAATTCAGTATGAGCAATCTGAAACATATCAAAGTTGTCAGTAGTCAGCTGTTCGTATATTTTAACACGTATTTGACGTTTTGTCAAATATCTTCGGGATTGCGCCATTTGGCCACTTGCAATTTCGAGACAGATCCAAGTACGCAAAACAACAATGCAAATAGGGGATGCGACCTCAAAACGCTTCTTGATATTTACGTTGCGTGCATGGAATTGTCGAAATAGTATTTAATAGTTGCTCGCGCTTGCAGGCGGATTTCTAATGTAAACCAACAGAGCAAAAAGGCACAGATCATTTATGTATTAATAAGGAGTATTTTTTCCAATTGTGAACGCACACAGCCAAAGTATACATGCACTAAAGCAGCTACAGACCCCAGGGCACGCTGGGAAACCTGAGGGTTAGCGCTGAAGCGTAGATGTATGACTTTGGTAGGTTCAAGCTCAGTTGGCGCCAAAAAGCCTGAAATAGAAAGTGCTCATGGTTGAATCAGCGCTTTGGGCTCTCCAACACCAACCAAGTGAAACCGCCCCCACGACCATAAGGTGCTAGCAATGTCCACAGGGACACTGGAGAAGGTCAGGGAAGCTCTGGTGCGAAAAAGGTTGAGAAACTACTCAACAAAGTCTCTGCTGCACCAGAAAAACTGCTTTCGGGATCAATTTCAAACTTATGTGATGGAATGTAATTTTAGGACATATGTGTTCTTGCTTTCACGACGGAATTGGATTACTGGGGCGTTGACGAAGCTTTTTTGGAAATGTGCTGCCAGCAGCGCTTCTATCAGTTGAAAGATTCCATTCAGGAAGAGATGAGAAAGGATTGCGAGTTTATGCTAAACGAACATACGACGGAGCGCTTTGGGGACGGATACTGTGCCAAACTGAGAATGAAGGCGTGGAATTTGCTCGAGAAGCCTCAATCGTCCAACGCTGCGAGGGTTAGTACGGTATTTTTGCCCAAGCAACTTCTAGTTTAAATGCTCTTACGCTATTGTGCTCACGCTATCCCATATAAGGTAGGTAAAAGCACTTTTCTACTCCGTAAGTGCGCTACTACTTTTTCGTCAATGCATTTCGCCCTGAACGCTTTCACCTTAGCCATTCAGAGAGATTTCATCAATTGAAAACACACCTGCGTACGCAATGTTTACTTAGAATGGAAATACGTAGTATTGTCTATTCCCTTCTTCGTCAGCTCTTGTCATTTTGTTACTCAACTGTTGAACTAAAAGTTATATAGCTCTTCAGCTCTGAGATGATATAGCACTCTAGAGGCCTTAATATAAAGAGATATGCAACAGTGTAGGCAGCTTCAGGTCAGTTGTGACAGCCTCAACTGACCCCACAAGTGGATATCAAAGTACTTATGCAAATGAGAACGATGTCAGCTAGCTGTTTTCTGCACTAATCAGCTTAGTGGGAGCTAAGTGCATCTCAGAAAGCCTCACCAGTGCCCCCTTCCAGTTTGGGCAATGTGTCAGCAACAGTTTCCCACCAGTAAGTTGCCTCTTT
>KN538376.1:1568533-1602476 GCA_000797535.1 Trichuris suis | reverse complement strand
ATAATAATAATAATAATAATAATAATAATAATAATAATAATAATAATAATAATAATAATAATAATAATTGAAGCTGGTTTGTAGATTCCTGGATTTTGCTTATTATTTTGCATATCATTCAGGTGATCGCATTTATATCGATGGCTTTTATCTGCCTAGCCGCACTGGCACTGACGCTGAACACAATTCCCGGCATATACCACTATGACCCGATTACCAATGAAAGCATTGACAATCCTTACATTTACTATGTAGAGGTGGTTTGCATTGCTTGGTTCACCTTTGAATATACGGCTCGATTTTGGGCAGCCCCAAATAAGCTGAAATTCGTTAAACGGCCATTGAACGTAATCGACGTACTAGCCATTATGCCCTTTTACGTTTCGCTTCTGTTCAATGAAAGTCACATGATGAGCACTGAGCATATTCACGACGCCCGACGGGTAGTGCAAGTGTTTCGGATTATGCGAGTACTAAGAATATTGAAATTGGCTCGCCACTCGACCGGTCTTCAATCGTTGGGATTCACCTTGCAAAACAGCTACCGTGAGTTGGGTCTGCTCATGCTGTTCATGTCGATGGGCGTTATGATGTTCAGCAGCTTGGTCTACTTTGCCGAAAAGGACCAAATAAATACAAACTTTACAAGCATTCCGGCCAGCTTCTGGTGGGCCAGCATAACAATGACCACGGTCGGCTATGGTGACATGTATCCGGTGTCGGTTCCAGGCAAAATCATCGGCGCCCTTTGTTGCATATGCGGAGTGCTGGTCATCGCTCTGCCCATTCCGATTATTGTCAACAACTTTGCCGAATTTTACCGCAACCAAATGCGACGCGAAAAAGCGATGAAACGTCGCGACGCGCTTTTGCGCGCAATGGACATGAAAAGATTGTCGGAGCAACTTATGGCCACCGCTGCCGAAGCCGAAGGTACAATCAAACCCAGCGTTCATAGGCGCCACGCAACTGCTCACCTACACACTTTTGGAAATGAAAATTCAATGAAAAGACTACGCGAGGCGGCTTCCGAAGACAAAATATTGTTTGCCGAGGTAATAATGTGACGCCTACGTAAAATTCTGCCGATTTTGAATAATTTAAAAATTTATTGTTCTTAATTATCTTTTGGCTACAGTAAGAACATCGAACCGATCGCTTCTCGTAGCTGAAGGCTACGCTGGAAAGCGACTGCTCGGATAAACTACTAACCTTCCTTCCATTAGTTAAAGTAAAGCCTCATCCAGCGGCATTTGTAGTTTAAAAAAAGTTTTGGAAAGGGAGAACCTTTTTAGGAAGAAAAGGATAAATATGTCAAGAGTATTCCACTGCAGAGGTTTCCCAACAGCTCCAACGTATCGACGCCAGAGCAAAGCAATGCCATGGCGTGGAAAGATGAACGAATGCTGAACGTACCGCCGACTGGGAATGCGGACGCCCAAAACGGCAAAGTTCCTACTCGTAGTCGGCAGCTGGCCGCCAAAGTATCGCAAATGTTTAGAAACTTTAAGTCACTCAAAAATCTACGAGAAGCGATGCCCGGCAGCGGTCATCAAGGGCAGAGCTCAAAGGAATCACCGAGGATCCAACTAGCCTGGCAAGAAGAGCTGAACGCGTGAGCAACAACAGAGACGCTGGGCTCTCTTTGAAGCTCACATTCACGCTATCTTCGCCGCCAGAAGCTACACACGGTACGGCTTCGTTTTGTAGGCGAAAGAATATGAACCTTTGAAAAAGAAGCTTCATAATTAGTTTATGAAAATTTGCCCTTTTACTTGGGTTGCAACAAAGCTTCGTTGAAAGTGCAACACAAATAGAAGGGCACATCTCCGTGGACGCTAATTATGAAGGAAGGAAGGAACACCTTTCCTACTACCGTAAGCCTTAAGCTGTCAAATGTACTGACAAACAATTTCGTATGAAGCATTGAGCTCCGTTTGAATACCCGCTGCGATTGCGATAAAGATATTCAAGTTCTTATTTTTGTAGCTAAACCGGTGCGCTCTGTCCTCCGCGAATGGAAAGAAGACAAGAAGCTCTAACAATGACCAATCAAACGTTACGTTCGCCAAATCGTCAAAGGTGAACTTTCAATGCATGTCACCATGAAGGAATGTCGTCGGCGAGTATGGGAAGGTGAAAAGAATCCAACTGCTCATTTTCATTCTCAGCCTGAACGCGGTTGTTTCAGAGAGAAGGGAAAGGTTTTACCGGTCAGAGTGCACTATGCGGCCTCTGTTGTCTGCAAGTCTACCTTACTTTCATACTTCAAGTGCACTTATCCTACCTTTATAAGGCATCTCTACAGCGGCAGTTGATAAAGAAGAACGTTGACGTTCTCACTGGCTCAGCATGTAACACAGAAATGCATTTCCAACACCGCGACTTTCTGTTCCCGCCCGTTGCCTTGAAAGGTCGATCATTCGACAGGATATGTCAAGGTTCAAAATGGTTTATTCAAGGCGAGTACATATATGTAAACGCGCTGTTCTCATTGTTTACAGGGAAATAAACAACAAATTGTGGCACTTATAAATGCTGCAGCGCAAGTTGCATTCACAACAAATAGTTGTTGCCACACCTTATCTGTGAAGCCCAATGCATCCTGTTGATACTTGAAACACCACAATATGTAGCTGATTTGAAAATCCCTGAAGCTGAACACTTAGACAAAGCTTGTCTGCTCCTAAGCTTCAGAAATTACAAATGTTCTTGACGCTGAGCTCAAACACAAATAGACTGATAAGGTCTCGTACGGAATCATGAAATTCAGTACCACTACAGAAGGGGACATGACAAAATCTCTAAGCATGCAAATATAGACGAAGCTAAGCTTGAAAGACACACACGAATATGGATTTGTTCAAAAGTTCGTTGCGTACTGTTTGTTTGCAAGAGAGCAAACCGACTGAACCTTACTTATTGCTTATGCGTACTTTAAAATCGTTTACAAGCAAGTTTAACTTCGTCATCATAAACAAAATGTATGCTTACCGCTTTAAAGCTGATTTGTGGATGTTTCCATTACACGCCCGGGAATACTGTAGATGAAACTAAAATCATGTTCCGTTAGATGAAGTAACCGTAGGGAGCCTACGCTTAAGCCTAAAACCAAGATCCGTTGGCCCTAGTAACCGTAAACAGCCTAAGCGTAAACCCAAGACCGACAACGACTTTTGTTTAGGCTGCATTTGGTTACTCGGTTTAACATAACTTGATTTCACTTCCACATACAGTACACCCACAGGGCATCTAATGAAAAAGCCTAAACATCTAGATTTTCCTGGAGACTACACGCTCGCAGAACTCTTGTATTCCCTCTCAGCGGAATGTCAATGAGGTCCACAAGTCGTTCTTATGCGACTTGGCCTTTAAAGACAAATTTTGCAAAACGAACTTCTCTAATCATTAACATATAGTCTTAGCACACGGCGGATGCTTGAAATAATAAAGCAGTACGTGTATAATAATTGAAAAGACGAATCTCGACTTCCTTACTTGTATAGCGACTCGACCACCCTTTCCCGCCGCTGAAGGACACACGGAAAAATAAGGTCGACTTTCTGAAAACTCAATGCTACATAACTGCGAGTTGCGAAAGCGTTAGAGTGACTTGCGAGGAATCAAAAATGCAAACAAATGCACATGGTAACTCTGCTTGCCTTACAAAAATTTTAAGTTTGAATAAACAATGAAGAGCGTTTTCTCAGCCTGGGAGAACATTGTAACAGTTTGCGCTCAAGCAGCTCGATCGATACATCTCTGCCTTTTTAGGCGATTCAAACTTTGCTGCTTCCCGCTTCCTCTTCTTAGGGCAGCTTCGTACGCCTCGGCTTATCTACAATACGATTTCGGCACTCTGGCGAGCAAGCAATGGACACATTTGCATATTTGGTCCTGAAAACATGCTCAGTTGGCATGACAACTGTTTTCCCGCAATAATGCCATACCGTAAGGCTTAGACAAAGATGTCGAGTGACCCGTCCAAGTCGGCATGCCCATTCTCGGCTACAAACCGCACAAAGTCTTTGAACTTGAATTGGCAGGCAAACGGAGCGGAAACGACATAACGCCTCCGGATGAGGTATGCAAACGACAAAGAATGAAATGGAGAATAATGCGTCAAACAGGCAGCTATGCGTCAAGTGTTTGCCATCACGCGACCAGACGATATCCAGAATAATGATGTGCAAGTGCCATCAGCAAACGGCAGCTAACGAATCCTTTGACTTGAACCAAAATGAGCAAACAACGAAACGAATAGTTGTTGGCATAGACCGAGCATGTGTGCTCATTATTGCGCCTTGTTTGTACTTTTTCTCAGCTTGAGCAAATGGACAATGCCTTGAAGAGTCTTTGACGCGGCAAGGATAAGTGAAATCCCTTTGCTTCAAAGAGGGCATTCATCTTGGGCAGTGTCGTTCAATTTTGATATAAGAACATCGGATAAAACAACAGTAGCGACGGATTTTACTTTGCCGCCCTTCAACTCCTGCAGTTGCAGCTGCAGTTCCATAGTACCCTGTTGCAGCAACATCTGAGGGATACTGTCAAAGTATTCAAGTACTATCGGAGCCTACCTTTAGTCGCTGAAGGTTTTTAACCAACGTTTTTACGGCTGTCCGATTGTTCTCACCCAAAGTGACTACGGAGGAAGTGCTGTCGAAAATCTGCAACGCGTAGCAATGACTACATAAACCATGACCAGCCAAAACGATCAGCAGCAGCGCTTACATCCGGCAGCATCAACATGGCGACGTACTCAGTCTCCGCCCTGTCTCCTCCACTTTCAGTTGGCACCGAAAGGACGGAAGTGTACACAATTACCATATTGCTAAAGTACCCGTGAAAGTCGAACCAAATCAACGCGAAAACGTGAAATGCCGGAAAGGTAACTTTCATCGGTTCTGGCAGCTCTAAAAGTTAAGCAAGAAAAAAGAAATTTGGAAAGCATTTCGCCCGCGCCTATGCCTACGGTGCAATTGCTGCCATCGATAGGTGCGAAGATCGTAGGTGGCAGTGTGGCTGTCGAAAATCAACGGATCGGCAAGGCTGCGCAGCTTGCTCATGTTTGTCCTCACTTCGGGAAATTGAACCGTCTTTGCTTGTATGTCATTTTCCAAATCTAAGGAAATTTACGATGGCACAATTGTGCACTTGTTTGCAGGCTACAGTATGATCAAGCTTACCTCGCATAACGAGAGTGAGAATTTCTGCCACCGGCTTTCGCAACTGCAAGTATTTCTTCAAATATTTCATGAAGACGCCGTTAAGTTCGCCTACGACTTCGTAGGCCCCTTCTCCAAAACTCCTAAAGCGATCTTGCAAAGTCGAGCTTAAGTACAGGCGCCAAGCTTACGTAGCGTAACCAATGACGGTATTTCGGTTGACGCGCGACTTGTACCTTACGAAGTCCCTTACGGGCACTTCAAAGCTATCCGAACTATAAATTGTAAGCATGCTGACTTGAAATCCAGCACACAGACATCATCTCACCACCTTCGACAAATATCTAACAAAATGACGCTCATTGCAGGATTCTTCTCTTGCATCATTGATAAAACTTCTTCCGTGCATAGGCATTCATTAAAGGATTCAACTCTTTCAGCCGCGTCAATTGGCATCAAGTAGCTCTGGCCGTTCGCTTCAAATCCGTGCCCCACAAAATACAATGCAGCTGAAGAAGATTGCCGCATTTACCGTTGAAGTAAAGAGGAATAGAATGTACGTAACAACTGGTGGGATACTGAAATAACCGTTTTCAAAAAAATCATTAACAGTTCCATACTTAAAGACGCACTTACAGGGCGCTTAATTAGCTTTAGAGTTGAGCTACAGTAATAACCTGACAATCATTATATTTAAAAAACGGATAATCAGGTTGTCACGCGCAGGAAGAATACGACTTGCGAACTCTCCGGCGGCAACGAGCAGAGCTTAGCATAAAGCCTATGTGAAAAACAAAGATAAAAGAAAATTTACGAAAATGCGCCCACACACTTAAAAAAGTCATTATTCTATTATAAGACCTAAAGCTTTCGGATTGTTTTGAGATTCGCCCCATCAGCGTACAGATAATTGTCAATGACTCGTCAAGATAGACAATGAAAGTTGTGTGCTTTCAAAATGAAATATTCAACGCCAAAAAACCGTATCTTTACAGGATCAAACTTTACGGCCTCATTCCTAGTCCCACGTCCCACATTTACAGCTGCTGCTATTATTTTAAAAATACGCAGCTATGCTGCGAATCTAATCAACAAAAGGAGGCTCGCCAAGGAAGACAGTTACAGCGTTACATAACAATGGAATGGAACAAATGAAAGTCAGGTTCCCTTTTACCGTACTCACCGTACACTCCGTTGCTGAGCAGAGAGCAATATTCTGCAAAAATGTCGCGCATTTCGGCCAATGTTAGGTCGGTCAGAGTGACCGTTTTGAAACCCAATTGAATCAAGTTTTCCGCAAGCACATTGGCGTCATACGTGGGAGTGAACAGCTTTCCCAAATGCAAATACTGCGAATTGCTAATGATCAGAGCGACCTTGTCGATTGCAATGAGTTCCTCCTCTTCCTCCACGGATTCGGTCGTTTCAGTAAGGAAAGAGTCGCAAGCAACCTGTAGAAGAATGTAGCTGTTAAAACATACTTTCTCTGACGTCATACCTTGAGCTTCACGCCGTTTGGGTCACCCGTAAAACCTTCAACTGTGAATGAATTTGAGGTGAACTCTTCCCTTGCTGCAATGGGTGCAATGTTGTTTATGCAAGGAGATGGATTTTAAAAATATTTACTTGAGGAGGGACCGCAAGTGGATCGTTGAAGCATACTGGAACGTACTTGTATCTCGTCCGACTTTACGGCCGAACAGCAGCGTTTCCCATTTCTGCAGTAAAAGCTTGACCACACTTCATCTGCCGGTATTTCGTTAGATGCGATACAGTAATAGACAGCACCCTGCGAGATGCACCTAAATTTTAAGCATTCCTCACCACAGAAGGCTGATCAACAGTGTTCTACTACTCTAAGCGCAGCGACAGCACGTTTGCCTCTTCGCCTTTTAGTAGCGTCGAATTACAGTACCACTGATAGGTAGGATACGGGAATCCACTTGCCAAACAAGCTATGAGCACTGTATTGGGTTCCGTTTCGTGTTCAACCACTTGCGGTTGCCTGACAATCTTGACTTGTTCTAAACAACGAAGCAAATCAAAATATGGTAAACTGAAAAGGCGCAAATGCACCCAGTAGGCGCGATCAGGCATTTAAAATATGCCAAATATCGATTGCCTACGAGGGGACCCATTGGCTTCTTTTTAAATAAGTAAAAGGAAAAGGAATATATTTTCGTAAACATACCGAACTTTCTGTGAAGCACAAGCTGAGGTTCCCGCATGCCAGCACTGTGGCAGTAATTTAAAAAATCACTAACACACTTCCCCTGCTTTCCAAGCAGTCGGAGCAGCTGTTCGGCAGGCGATGACGAGTTGTTCATCAGTATCATAGCTTCGCCTCTGCAACAGTGACTTTCGTCCAAGCTGCAAAGCTACGCAAAGGCGCAATAATAATAAACACAACAATCATGCAATACGCAAACAAGAAGAAACAGCACGATTTCAATAATCAAAATTAAAGCGGGCCATTGCATGTCATAGGTTGACAAGTTGGTAGATCGCCAACGCAGTCAATGGGACAAGAAAGCACGAGACGCGTCGGCTCGTTAAAATTTGTTTAAATTGCATGTACCAAAAGCAACGTCAGTTCTTGATTACGGTAAGTGTGAATTCAGGTTCTCTTATTTTGAAAACGCTTTGCCGCTGTTCAACAAGCGGACAACTGATTTTGCTTTTTGAAAAATTCAACAAACGCACTAAAACCCAATGACGCGCAGCAGCCGCAACGGCTGCGATGGAGTGAATATGACGACGACGCAACTTCCTCAACGTACGCATCCGTAAATGCACGTATCCGTTGGGTTACAAATCCGAATAGGATAAACTCCACTTTGCAACGCAAAACGCTGAGCAATGACGCTTTTCAAGTATTGGCAACGTCACTGGCTATCTTTAGCGTTAACGCAATGGTGCCTTTGTCTTTTCCTATTACCTCTGCACGTTGATAAGTTTGGCTTAACGTATTAATACGAAGACCTTTTATGGAATACTACGACTGAGCAATCTGATTTATTAATATTTTCTCTACAGGCAATGTATGAATGCGTGACGCTTTTAGGGACACTATGAAATATCTGTGTCATTTTATTATGCTGTATACTTTACCTAGGCATTGCATAGAATGCCAAGCAATATTTAGGCGACGTGGGAACCGCATCACGGCAGTCGTCGTCATGCCACATACGCCCCCGCAAACCTACAGCAGCGACACCTGCGGGTAAAAGTGAGCTGTTTTCTCGCTACGTTGCGGGAATGCTGTCCTTATATGTTGGCTTAGGCTCAAGCTACGGCAGAACACGATAGCCAGCAAGGTTCTACGACCAAAGCACCCAACTTTTTTCGCATGCATGTCGGCTATCCTGTTCTGTTCTAGCCTAAGCCTATGCCAAGATATAAGGAAAGTATAGCCGGCAAAGTAGCGAAAAACAACCCACTTTGTCCCGTAGGTGTCGCCACTGTAGCTTTGCAAGGGCATAGCTGAAAAGAGTCGATTTAATACTTTGCCAGTTTGTCATTAGGCATTCTATGCAATGCGTAGGAAATGTGCAAAATATTAAGTGGCCCATACACTGCCTAAAGGCTTTGGGTATTATTCTATGGAATGCCTGATTTCATACATTGTCTGTAACAGATGTGTCCGCGTGCGTCATCACTGTGCCCAAGTTAACCCCTTATAAAATGACGTAACAAAAAAGGACCTTCGCTCGATACTGTTCCATCACTATGCAGTAATGTCCACTACAACAACAACCGCATAGTTAGTAAGTGCATTAAGGCTGTAGAGCCGAAATTGTGCTTCTCCTATTTGCTCAACGCACAACTGAAGAGACAAGTCACTGACGAACACACTCGTTGCCCTTTGTGACAGCCGGCAGAAGCGCGCCCTCCTCCAACCGACCGACAAAGGGTCCATGTTATACGTCGAGCAATGTTCCACCCTCGAACAGCTTAACTAGCAGCTACGGACATTCGTCATTCTCACTTGGTTACATTTCGACGCGGCAATTGGAATGACAGCCGACTGGCAGCAAAAAATAACAGATCGATTCAAAACGCCTTCTCACTCCATCTTTCCATCTGTCACATCCTAACTTTCAAACCTTTGATCAATAAGCAACGCAAACTCAGTTTAACATATTGATCGACCAAAGTCGACGACATGTGGGTGCCCAAACGAAGCGAACGAGCTGCGCGGCTGAATAAACACAATTCTATTCAGCCTTAATAAGCCTACACAACGCATGCTAAAGCGGTTGGTTTGACATAACTGCCATACGGGCGCAGTTGGCACGTTCATTTGCAGCTCTTTAGGTGAAAGTATTATTATATAGAGGGCGCCACAATGCAATTGTAGCATTTTCGCGTTGCGAAAGAATGCTGACTGGCCGCATCAACCCAATGCCTTAGAGACTGTCGGCTCTGCAAAATTGCGGCGACCTCAATAATTTTGTAGTTAGCCAAAAGAGACAGTAAGCCCAAGCGGCGGCGGGCACACAACTTACATGTCAAAGTCTTCGGATGACAGCTGACAGAGAAGCTTCATTTGAGCCGATCCGGCGCTAAGGTATTGATCCAACTGACGTGTCACCAGTAAAGGCAAATCGACCAAGTTTGTACTACCCGTAAATCTGGTTGCGCAGCAGCCTCTGGCTAACACCTGCAAACTGCAATTGTAGATTAAGGATAAATAATGGACGCTCCATTGGACCAACCGAACGCTTTGAGCAATTCTCATCGCTGCAGTCCGAAGCGCTGCCGGCACTTAGCGACATGTCGGCACTAGGAGAGCTATGGTCCACTTTGTCGTCCTACGGACAAGAAGAAGACGCAAAAGACGCGCCTGCTGCGGCGCCTTCTTTTTGAAACGACCAAATGGGTCGTAGGACCCACAAGGTATCACCACCAACTGCCAGCGCACGCGTCTACAATCTCTGTCCAGTCGCGCGGCCGGCCCAGCGTAATGACCGCGAGACTTAATGATAATTAGGTACTAAATGGGTACTGTTTCCACCACCACGAACATCCCGTGAATATTGGCAAATGCCGTCAGCGTGCACAGGTGAACAAAGCACCAATGGCGCCTAGTACGAACTTAGCCATCCGCCAGACGACTGTCACGCCTGAAATGCAAATGTAGCACTCGTCGATTATGCGCACGCGACAAATAAATGCAAAGATGGCGCAACGTTCAACTCATTTCTGCAACAAAGATGCATATACGCTTACCGGCGATTCAATTAGGCGGCGCGGACGAGCTTTAAACAATTGGCCTTCCATTGAACGGGCGACGCTGTGGACTATAATCTCTTTTGCGGGTAGGAATTTCCCAACGAAACGTCGCGTCTGAAAGATGACATCGATTCGGGCCTTTTAAGGGTAAAAGCTTGAAAAGATCAGCGCCGGCGGAAAAGGGAACGAACAAGAAGCGATCTGCAGAAAGGACACGGAATGCGCTAACCAAAAGTTGGACGCAACGGATCAACGCGCGAAGTGGGGCAAAACCACGTCATTCTTCATCGAGCACAACTAAAGACGCTTTAGATAAAGCGATAGCCCATTTAAGGTGGTTATATTTGTCGTCAATGATCGCAAGCAGCGAACACAGGCTGACATTGCAAACAAATACAGCTGACATGCCACTGTTGGCAACGCCTTCAATGGGCAACCGGTGTACGCGTCGTCAAGGCGACCGCTCCTTGAAGATACCTACATTTCATTAGCAACGACTAAAACAAACGACAAATAGTGTGTGACACTGTTGTGGGATACTTTTTGCTTGCGCATCTCTCCACTGTGCTGCTGCGTGAAGCCTACGACTTCAGCGGCGCGGGAAAACTGTAGAAATTTTAAATGACGCAAACGCCAACGAGCAGCTGGTAAACAACACGAGTTGCCGCAAAAACTACGGCTCTTAAGATTTTTTTGCCGTACAACAAAACCGTAAACAACTTGGCGCGTCGAAGAAACGCCTCGTTGCGGATTGCTACTTGATGAATGATTTCGCGACAGCAGAAAAGCAACAGCGTCTTAGAGTTGCGCTAACGCACTCGCCATTTGGCCAATGCAAATGCTACCAAAATGGACGAGTTCCGGTTTGCACGCGGCAAAAGCCGACGCCTCCATTTCGAACGCTTTGACATTTGCTAAATAATCAGGGCGCAACTACAAGGCACAACAAAAGGCCACATGAAGTATACTCCGCGCACGTTTCGGGATTCGGCGAATTGAACCCAACGAAACTGCGTTTAGTATAGCAGCGCGTGCGTAGCGCACTACGCTTTTCAACAGTTCCAAAATTCAAGTTTTCAAAGACTCCGCTATCGTTTATTTGCATAATGGCAAGTTGCAGAACAACACTACGCCGAGATCTTGTAAACAAGATAACGCTGAAGCGCCCCAAACGAGCGAAGAAAGCAATGGTTCCAAAAGGGAGACAGACCTTGGCGCTCCATTGTGCGGACGGTAAAATGCTTAAGGGATATAGCATATCAACTCTCCCTTGCCCATGGAACCACTTTAAAAAGAAGCGAAGCTCTTAGGACCATCCGAAACGGGTGTCCCAATGCAATGGCCAAACGCCGTCTGACTTAAAAGGCACAAAACGCTATTGATTCTCATTTTTCTCATTAGCCGCGACGAGTGCAACGGAATGCGCAAACTTAATCAATAGCCTGCTGTGCTAATTGCCAAAAACAGGTAACGTATGAAATGCCGGCACTCTATAGAACGCGTGACGTTTTTAGGCAAACTTTGAATATCGCATCCCGCAAACCTACAGTGGCGACACCTACCGGGCAAACTGCGCTATCCTTATCTTTTGGCTTAGGCTTAGGCTACGGCACAAGAGGATAGCCGGCAAGGTTCCACGACCAAAGCACCCAACTTCTCTCCTATCCTTGTCGGCTATCTTGTTCCGCCCTAGCCTAAGCCTAAGCCGAGATACAAGGAAAGTATAGCCGGCAAAGTAGCGAAAAAACAACCCACTTTGTCCGGTAGGTGTCGCCACTGTAGCTTTTCAGGGATAGGCGAGAAGACTCGATGTAATACTTTGCCGGTTTGCCAATTAGGCATTGTATAGAATGAATAGGAAATGTGTAAAACATTAAGTGCTTCATACATTGCCTGCAACATATAGTTTCTTTCTCTGCTATGCAAATTTACTAAGCCCACTAAAGGCTCTCTACGGATCTTGTCGCGAAGGGAGACGACTATTTTTAACAGCAACGTTCACATGATGAATCGATAGAGGAAATGAAAATGCAAACTTACACGGCAACAAGAGCAACGGCATCCTGCTGGCGCCCACTTAACGGCGCAGTGGAAAATAACGTGAAACACTGTTGCTTTGCGAGACGGGTGGTCGACGCTGACCATCGGACGGTCAACGGGTGGCAGCCACTGCGAAGTGTATACGTCGTTAAGAAATAAAACCAAACATCGTAAGCATGTAAACTATTGGCTGGAGTCAACCAGTCGCAAAATGCCATGTCACAACGGGATGAGGAAAAAAGCTTTGTTCGATAAACATCGATGCGTAGTAATAATAATAAGCAAGTAATCGTGTCATTACAACGTAGTTTACCCGAGCAAACGCACAAATAAAAGAAAAAGGGGAATTGACGAAATGGAAGCGAAAGAGAGCGGGGCACCCAATATGCATAATATATACGCTCATCGAGGGTGTATAGAGAGAGAGGTTAAATAAACGAAAGTGGTCGCAAGCGATGGTGGCGGTAATTCATCGCCGATTGGTACGGCGCTTGACACCAACAACGAACAACGCGATGCTATTTTGAAGTCAAAGGATTATTCGCCGCCGCTGCCAATGATGATCGTATGCTTTATATAACGTAACACGCGAACAGCAATATCCCAACACAACTCGGATATCGGCAACAACATACCGCCCCCTGTCATCACCAAACAACAAAAACAATCGTCATCTTTCCCTCTTCATTCAAAGGGCTCCAAAATCACCCATCATCATCATCATCATCACCATCTTTGTCAGTCAAACCAGAGCAGAGGGAGAGAGGAGCAAATTAAAGTGGAAAAATAATTAGTGTTTTTTTCTCGAAGCGCCAACATATAATGATGACCAGAAGAGAAGAAGGAATTGAGAAAAGGAAACAAAAAAGAAATAATCGCCCAATCGCGATGGGTGCGCTAAAAAATATAATATGCAGGTAGACGACGACGACGACGACAGCAGCAGGCATAAAGCGTCCTGAAAGCCAGTGGCGAAAAAAAGCAAAGCAAACAAAACAAAAAATAATAATAGCAGCAGCAATAGTAGTAATAATGATAATCAGGCAAATGAAACACGAACAACGGCCGGTGAAGCGAACGGAAAGTTCGCGTTTCGATGACAGAATGCCAAAGCGGCAAATTAGGAGGCCGACCAAACTGTACGCCCGCGCGCCCCGGATCATCTCGGCTTGTATACAGTACGATTAAGCATGGATTAGATGAGCCTATCGCGACCACAGAGCAAAGGAAAACTACGCAGTCAAAGAGAGAGCGCGCGCGAAAAGATGGTGTCTGCATGGACATATATATGGGCAAATAATCATGTACGTCAACGAGAACAAGCGCAGAAATCGTGTTTCCATTACAGGAAAAAAATAATAATCAACCAATCATCAGACCACGTATGCTGAGACACAATGGGTGAATAACTATGCATTGGGATAGACAGAGGCGACAGGCTGATGCAGTGTGTGCAAGTAGGAAGTGAAAAAGAGAGAAGAAGAAGAAGAAGACGAGGAATAGGAAGAGAGAATCAAACTCAAAAACGCTTAGCCATTAATGGCAGCAAATTGAAGCAACCAATCGGCTGTCGCGAAATCACACCATATTTTCAAACTGGTCTATACGTCGCTGAGTATTTCCAGCGCGTATCTGACGAAGAGTCTTGTACTTGTCTCGTCCGGCCCGTTTATTCTCCATATGCAAAACATCATACTGTGTCACCTTGTCCTGATCGCGCATCTTCTCCAAATCGGCATTCAGCGCCTGCGCGGAAAATAAAAATGTAATCAGTAAGTAACAACACGACAGTTCAGCGGAGGACTCACGTCCAAACGATCCTGAATATTCTGATTACGTTCCAAAGCGGTCTGCCGTTCAATCTCCCACTGGGGCACATTGGCGTACTCGTCGGAGGTCAGCTCGACTCCTGCAAAGTTCAGCAGGTAAAGTTTTGCTAGTCCTTCTTAAGGCGCGTTACAAAAGAAGAACAAATATAAACCCACAAAAAGCAATTTCAGGCAATGCAACAACCACACAGAATAGCATAAAGAACAGATAGACAGCATAGAGAGAGGCAGACGGAGGGACAGGGAAAGAGAGAGAGACGGAAAGAGAGAAAAGCAGAGACAGAGACAGTGTGGAGGTGATCACAACCATTGGTCATTGCACCTCCACCTAAGGAGGTGGCATCAATAGACAGGTACTCACTCTTGGGAAAACTACAGTAATCTTCAAGCACGCTTGAATAGCCGCTGTCCTGCAGACAGGGCGAACTGGGAGCAGTGGCAACACTCTCATCCGATTTTAGCGCCACCACAACGCGCGAAGACGACTGACCCTGCTTTAAGCTCTGCTTCGTTTTTACGTCAGCAGTGCGATTCAACATGGCAACGTTGGAAAGGGGTCTCGAAGAGCCGGCGGTAGTAGCGAGGTTAGAAGAATTAGCGGCAACATCGGTTAGAAGAACGGTGCGAGCAAGCAACGATTCTATAAACAAGACGAGAAGCAATGCTCTCTCTCTCTCTCTTACTACTACTACTACTAATACTATCTACGCTCAATCTATGTGTGTGTGTGTGCGTAAAATAGCGAGCAAGGCACCGCGTTATAAAAACAAAAAGAAAAAGAAAGCACTAAGGGGCGGCAAGTTGACTGGATAACAAAAAATGTGCAAGTACATATACTTACTGTAGTCACCATTGGCCATCGTGTAGTTCTCTTCGACATGCTCGAAGACGTTGTGCAATTTGTTGTGCTGCATAGCTTCGGTTGTTGCTCGGAGAAGAGCCTCGCTGGCCTCCTGCTGACGCCGACGCGCCTCTTCGACCTCCTCCTGAAGGCGACGAGTCTGCGCGTCCTTTTCGCTGATCTAAACAAGTTTACAAAAGTTACTTATCCTAAAGTTTTTTAAAAAAGAAAACAAAGGACGCCATTGGTTAACCTCTTGCCGTACGGAGGCAATTTCCAATTCGCGCTTGCGGATCTCCTCTTCAAGCTTCTCCTTTTCGTTGATGTCCATTTCGTGCTCCTCCTTCAAGCGACGACCAAGCTTTTCGACCTCCTCTTCGCGCTTAGCCAATTCTTGCTGAGCACCCTGCAGCTCCTTTAGACTATCCTCCAAACGTCGTATCGTACTCTGAGCGTCAATGAGCTCTGCAAAAAGTTATCAACCGCTGAATGACCTCACAGAGAGGAGAGACAGAGAGAAGAGAGAGAGAGACAGAGACGGAGAGAGAACACATCTTGGCCAACAATCAACGCTTATATAACAGAACAGCACCGATTAGAACCCGTCACCGATTGAATCTGAGAGCTGAATTAACAACCCATTCTGAGAATTGCATGCATGACAGTGCAAGCGCCCCACTCTATACGTATGCGATGACGCACGCATCGTAAGGAGCTTTTTATGTTTAAAGTGGACAACATTGAGTATACAAAGGCGCGTGTCTCATCGCCTTGGTCTCATACTGCACGACAACTGGATGAGATGTCACGACAGGCGACCATTCAACCTTTTCGCTGAAATGGTCAAAGTGGCCAACGTCAACCAAACGACTCATTGATAGGTAGAAGAGTCAACAAGGCAAAGTGGGCACACGCTGCGAAAGGGGGAAGGAGGAAACTGCGCTCAATGGAAAAAGGACGACTCGAACGGATCGAGTTGACTTAAAAAGGGAATTTTGCGGACGTTGAAAAAAAAACCAGCGCAGCCAAGCGGACAATGCGCTTAAAACAGGTTAAACTTATCCAACCCAACTACGGGGCCCAAAACAAGTCCGAACGAAAAAAAGGCTCGACAAGCTTTGCGCACGTGAAAAAGCGCACCAAACCAAAAATGGAAATTTCGAAAAAAAAAAAAACTTTACAATTGACGAAATGCTATTCAAAGCGCCCCGTTTCGCGACAGTCGCGAAAGGAAACGGAAAGAAGTCCCCAAAAAAGGAAACCAACGCTGCGCAACGGCGGCGGTTTTGGACGGCAAAAAAAAAGTTTTCGCGTAACTTTTTAAAACTCAACACAAACGTTTCTGCGTCGCGTCTGCCCAAATAGGTTTTTGCCCAACGCGCCAGTTGAACACTATAAACAATCAACGTAATAACAAAAAGTATACCAAAATAAACAAATTATAAAAAAATGTAGTCGCGCAAAGATTTACATACGCGTACTGGTTAAGCGCAAATGATTTTTTCCGTCTTGAAATGTAGAATCACCAAATGATTGAACATGAAGCGATGCATAGGCGTACGTATGTATCTACGCAGTGCAGATGTAAGGCAAAATGTGATATGTTCAGGGCGTTGCATGCTGGCCAACAAAACTCACTCATATTTCTGCGGATGAGGCAGCCGGTGTATTCCGACCGTCTGAATAGGCGAGCACTACCACCGGGCACTGAAGCGTGTTTCAATGGAGTAGTAGTAGTAGTAGTAGTAGCAGTAGCAGTAGTAGTAGTAGTCGTAGCAGTAGTGGACCTGTGCTGCGGTTAGTCAACGTGGATATTGCCTTTGAAGACAAAAGGGCAACTCTATCCCGTCGGAAAGCAAGCAACCACTTTTTTCCATGGCTCCCCATAGTTTACAGACCCCCCTGGCAGTGACCCCTAATAAGGATAGGTGCTTCGAAGGTTAGGTGTACACACGGAAAGAGAAGTATAGACAGAGAGAAGCAGGGAGAGACCCACCTTGCTTGGCACGCTCCATTTCCTTCTTCATTTCCATTAAACGATCTTCGTATTCTTTCTGCTTGCGTTCAGCCGCTTCGCGAGCTGCTATCTCCCTCTGGAGACGTTCCCGCTCCGCGACCTTCTGCTGGCGTTCTTCCCGCGCTTGGGCGCGCATCTGTTGCACCTCTATAGTGTCCGGCTTGCGGCGACGCATGTACAACTCGTGATTGCCCATACACAAGGCCAGTATACGCTTATTGATGCGCAGGCGAGGAGCGTAAAAGATGAAGTCCTGAAAAAAAGAAAAGAAAGATAGGGGGCGCTCGTGTCGCATTATCCTCCCTTTTACGCACCCGAGACTTTTTGTCGATTGGTTTGATGACGAACTTTTTGTCGTTGAAGCTGATATTGCGTATTTCGCTCCATGGAAAGCCAATTTTGGGCGTCAACCGATCGGCCTTTTCGTAAATGTTCAAACCGAGCGCGTCGACGCCAAGCCACAGCTCGCTGCCTTTCTTGTTGCGTATTTCGAAGTAGTTGACACCGTACATTTCCAAATCCTGCGCGATTTTCAAGTACTCCAACATGGCGTCCTCTCTGAAGAAGAAGCAGCCGGATGACAACTCGTGTAAGGAGAAGCGCGCGCGCGCGCGCGCATATATATTACTTCATCATGCATCTGTGCTCGGACCACCAAGCGACGATTTTGTCCTCCCATTGTTCGGCGCTCAACTTGTACTGTTCGCGTACACGTTCCGGCATCAGGCGTTCGTTGGTCAAAAAGCCTTTGCGATGCATTTCGGGACTGAAGTCACCGTAGCGAGCTTGCATGGCGTAACTGGCCAGCAGGACGGTCGTTTCCGGCGGACAATAAATTTCGTCCGACAAAATCGCCTCCTTCACTTGCAGATAGAAGAGACGCTAAAATTTATTCCTCGTCCATTATATTCAACACACAACGTTGGAACAAAACAAAGTGACAATCGGAACATCTACGACAAATACAACATGCATTAATTTGCATAAAAATGCATCCCGTTATCCCATTGGCTATTTCTTTTTTTTTTCAATATCCAGTCGACGCTTTGCAAGCTTATAAAGCCTTTGCAGGTGTTGTGAAAGCGCGCCTTACTGACGTGTCGGTAGGCGAGACAACAAAGAAAAACGGGAAGCAACTTTTTAGTCGCAGCGGCCAAAATGATGACGTCACTTAGGCGACACGTTCATGTCGACTGTAAGAGGCGATCAATAGCTTTACTAAGTCTCCATAATACTCGTAGACGCTCATGTAAAGTGCCCGAAGACTGTGACGCTATATGACTAAACACTTGTTCGGGTATCCATTAGTAAGAATAGGGCCCATTGACAAATTGAGCTGACTCATTAAAGCGGCATCCTATGCGCAATATTCGGCGTTCATTAGGGGTAATAAATTTGCATAAACATCCGCCATCCGCAAGGACAACAAGGGTACAGCATACAATTTGCACCGCTAAAAGGTATCCAACCGTTAACTAAGCAAAGACGCGAAAACTGCCATCTCAATGTGCTACGCTATACAAGCAGCGTTCTTTCTTTCTTATATACCGTAACCCAAAGTGCAGCGCGTGCCAGCTTTCTTCAACGCGCCGAATTGATTATGCGTCCCAACGAAAGACGGACGTCGAGCACACATTACGCAGTCCGCTTACAAATTACAAAGACTGCTGTAATTTTTACAGTACACCAGACGATGGCGAGAAGAGAAGATTTTACGCGTCACACGCAGTAAAAAAAGAAGCAAAGCCAAAAAGTTATATTTAACACTTTGCCGCCTGCTGCTGTACTCTACCTACTTATCCTTAAAAAGCACAGTACGCTTATAAGACGACTTATTTAGGTCGAACTCTCACGAGCGCTTGATTAGTTGGCTGTTGCCTAATCGGCAAGGCATTTTTAGCGATGATGACTAAGCTCTCAACGCGCGTAAGCAATTCATTTAGGCAAGTCGGTCGAAAGAGAAGAACAACTTTTATTCATTCATTCATTCATTCATTCATCTTTTCGCTCGAATAGGTCTTATCGGCAACGCCGACGCAATTTTTCAATGAAACTTATCAATGGGCCAACTTTCGAGCAACGCCCAACAGGAAGACCATTTTTGCAACGTTGCAGAGGGCGCTGCAGCAGTCGGCCAACACACCGTTCCGGCCGGAACAGTGTGTTGGCCCCGACTGGTGGAGCGAACTGCTACGGCGGTTACGCATGCAGGTCAGCCAAACGTGACCATTGCTCGCTCTCGTTGCGGTCATACGTCTCTGTTTAATGGGCGCACGCTTAACTACGCCTATTTTGGTCAGCCTGATCGGCCACGTTGGAAAACCCAAACAAAGTTCACCAAACTGTTTCAATGAGGATTTTTTTGGGCGGATGAAAGAGCAAACGCGTCTTGTATGGTCAACATGGGTGACCGCAAATGGTTTGTGTCGCTTTAAAAATGAGCGAGTTCACTTTGGCCTACTGCCAGCACACAACAACAGTGCAATAGGTTAAAGTGGTTCACCAATGGGGAAGGAAGAATGGTTTGCGTGTGTTCAAGCTAGTCAGCGCCGATGGCAACTACTATTACTATCCTTATCTATAAACATTCAATCTTTCTCTCGAACCGGCGGCAATAAACCGGTCGTCGCTGTTTGCCAACGAAATCTATCATTAACGGTTGACTATACGGGGGCCGGCATTTTTACGGGCACAAAAGTTGTGCCGTCTCTATTTGCTAACAACACAAAGAGGGACACCCTGTTTGGCGTCATTTAAAGGAAGAGCAAAGCTTTCTATGCGTAAGCGTCAAGATGACACCCGTTGACGACGCCCTTATGAAAAGTTGATTAGGAGGGAGAAACTTACCAACGTCACGTCCTGAATAATTTCTTCCGATACGTCTTCGGGATAGAACTTGGCGCGGAACTTGAACTGCAACGGGCTTTCCTTCTTCAAATCTTGATTGACAATCTAAATTCAACTTCCATCGTAGGGGAAGCATAGGAGGAAGTGTGGACCGACCGACCTTCTTGTCCAACTTTAGCCAAGTGACGTAACCCTTTGTGTCGGTATATTGCAAACCAAAGTACCATATTTCTCGAAGACCAATCGTTTTGACCACCTGCAAAAGAGACAATGTTCCATTCTCCTCATAAGGGACTTGTTCCAACCTGGTCAAACAGCTGCTTGCCCGTGGTGCTCGATTGTATGGCGAATTCCAGCTCAGCATCCATGGTGGTTACCCGAACGCTCACCTGAAAACCACAAAACAATATTAGTCAGTCACACCTTTTTTTTCGTTGGTTTAAATTTTTGTTTTATGCAAATTTTTTATACTATCAATACGAATGAATTTCTATGGCGATGGGCGCCCCCATCGCTTAAAAAGGCTCGTTGAACTTACGCTTTTTTCCGGCATCCTCGTTTTCACGTCCAAACTGAGGGAGCGTAACAACAAGAAGAAGAAGAACAAGAACAACAACAACAACAACCGCTTTATGCAGATTTAGCGAGAGGGGAAACGATGCGCAGTGAGAAAAGTTTTTGCAGCGAAATCGTGTCGCGGCCGCGGGCAATCAACGTGGTAAGTTTCTCTTCTCCTTCGCTCTCTCTCTCTCTCTCTCAGCCTGCAAGCATCAACTCAACGTATAACGACGTATCAATCGGCTGCTAGAATGATCGTCAAGGCTTTTCGGGGGTCCCAACGTGAACGCGCGCAACTAACGCCCTCTGTCGGCTATAAACAGACGCAACACGCAAACGAACGTTCTTCCGGCAAAATGGCTTCTTCTTCTTCTTCTTCCTAGTTGAAACAAAGTACGACGGCTTTATTCTTCCTTAGATGGACAAACCACGTCAGCATCGTTGTCTTCATCGTCCAGCAAAAAGGGCCACTTTTCCACCGAATCAACACACGTTGCGAAACGATGCTAATCGTCTGCTCTGATAAGTCGACGATCTGACGCACACACGTCGTCGACAGTAGCGCGATAAGGTTCCACTTTAAACAGACCAACGCAGGCGCCTGTGTTCGCCTTATAAGGTGACCATCGTTCAGCGAGGCGGCGGCAATGAGACGCTGTTGAAGATTGGGCCTTCTTCGTTTCGCGTTCGTCCATCGAATAAGAAACTTGATGACAAGCGGGCGCGCGCGCGCGCACAGACACACAAGTATTGAAATTAACATTTTTTTCCATACGTACACACAGCCGCCAAGTCGTCAAAGGCCATTGTAGGCGACAAGTGGGCGAGAAAAACGACACGTACTGGCTGGGGAATTTTTCCCCGACAGCCAACGGCGGAACGACAAGCGCGTGGTGGTAAGAGAAAAATTCCATTCGACGCGCACTTCCGGTTGCAAAGCCGCTCCGGCGACAGCGAGCTCTCCATTTCCTACTGTCAAAACGAGTGGGAGCGGTTTTGATAGCTACAGTAAGAATGGAAGTCAGGTACATATACTCGTGCCGCCAACCAGCGCAGCGATTGGTCGGTATCGGCTGCTTTTTGGCCAAACGTGCGGCGGCGAAAAAATGACGGCCACCCGCCAATGGGCGCGACGCGTCGATAAAGAACAGCCGGCCAAACTGACGAATTGAATTTTCCCCGGATGACTCATTATTGTTGCTTCCTTCTTCCGGTGAAATGACGAAAGTCGGCGATCGTTAAAAATGGCAATAGCGTCTCCAGATGTCGTAGCCAATGACCAAATGTGTACGACCAGCGGTGAGCGGTTCGGCGCTTGGAAATTCGGCCATCACAGAGAGAAAAGAGAGAGAAAGAGAGAGAGAATGGCGTAAAAACCAGTTCCTTCAGCCGCGCGACACAGTCCAGTTACGCCCAAATAACAGTCGACTAGCAGAAACCGTACGGTCGTATGGCGTGCAGTAAATGTCAACAACGGCAATATGGACATGCCATTTCAAAAAGTGACCACCGGTCGTCGCTGGCACGAGCCCGGTGTCGCGCGACTGGCCTAGAGCCAAGTGACCGGAATGTCGGTCGAGTTTAGGGGACTGCCATCGGCGAGACATATGCACTTTTCGTCGAAGGACTCTCGGTACGGTCAACGCGAGATGGATGGCAAACTGGATTTAATCACGCTTGATCAACAGCAGCTTAGCCGCGAGAACACAACAGCTACGAAAGCTGCCAACGAAGAAGAATAGCTACTACCCAAATGCAAACAAACGCAGCGCCAAACCGGCATGGCGCCAAAGCGACGCCGACCGAGGAAGCATGGACCGCCCTCGTTGGAGGGATACGGACCATAAGCGACACCAATTTTTTTTTTTTGTTTCCGAGCTAACCGGACAGAGGAGATCACATGTTTGCGCATTGGAAAATAAGCGCTCACGCGAGCGGCAACTTTGAACGCTCCAAATGCTCACCGGTTTTGAAGGCATGTTCAACGGCAACTCTCGGCAAGGCAATTCCGACGTAATATCGAAGCGAGCGGTCGACGGGAGAGTCGCGCACAACGGCTAACAACGGTAACGACGATAATGGTCCGAAGCGACAGGCGAACAAATGGCGTTCAAAGAGATGGCTAATGCCACGTCCAACCGACAATGTCGGAGAGTTGTAGTAGCAGTTGGACCACCAAGCGTAAACGTCCTTGCGCGACAACTGCTGGCAGGCGACCGGTGGGGACACAATGCCCGTAACGCTAAAATATTTGAACGATTCCAATCGTACAGTACACCGAGTTGATGCGCAAGTAATCAATCATTGCTTCTCAAAGAACAATCGGCAAAAGCGTTTCCGCTTCGCCAATTTTGGCTAGCGGCAAAAGCTTTGCGCAAAAATTTAACAAGCCTACGGGAAAACGATAACATCCCAAAAATCGTGTTTTGCCAGGCGTAGGGTCGTTGTCCAGGCAACGGGCAAGCAACCTGTTGGCCAACTTTTGCTGCGCCGCCATGCTGCCAAAGCCCAGTAAGCATTGTGCTACGCTTGTTATGCATGCATATTTTATCGAGCTAGGCGTCAGGCCCTACCTAAGGTGTCTTTGCAAGCTTGCTTTTGGGGTGTCGACAAGCGCGTCCAAAACTGCGTAGTTTTGTTTGCAGATTATGCCGCTATGTCGTATTGCGGCTAAGCGACCGTCCCGTCTGTGCAAACAGCCTTTTTCGTTCAACCATGCAACGGCAATTGTAGCAGCTGACGGCTTTCGCCGAATTTCGCTTGCAACGATCCCATTAGACCCACTTACGCGTCAGCTGGCGCTCATAGAACATTGCGTAGGCCTAACAGCCCCTTAGTCCCTACTTTGCGCGACTTTTGCCGGCGCCAACGCTGCAAGCAAAAAGTTCGACAGTAAACAGCTCATTTTTTCAATGTCAGTGCTTCTGCGTCTAAAGTGAGCTGGTTTCAAGCTTTTGCTTGGCTGCAAACGTCTCATCCATGCTATAAGGCCTATTGGTCACGCATATTTCAGTTTTCCATTGTTTTTTCTTGGATAGTAGGATTAGTACTTAGTTATCTCGTAATTTGCATACGGGCTTTTGTAGGCTCTGCCTATTAGCGTTCAACAATGGCTGCACGGTGAACAAGTGCGCATAAATATTAAAATAATAAGCGTTTTTACGTAAAACAAGAGATATAGTTGAAAATTCCAGCGAACTTCGTTTCAAAGGGTCACTAGCAACAGTAGGAAATTCGTGAGCTCAAGGTTGCGCCTTGTGCATGTCTTTTTCAGCAGAAGTTGAAAAAGAAATGCTTCACTGCTTGCTGAAACACGTAGACCGGACAGGCTGCTGCTTGAGCTTTTCTATAGGCGCTTTTTTGCGCGTCGCGCAGCCAGTCTCCAAACGCAACGTTTCGGCAAATTCCTTGATGATCGATAATCCAAAAATGCCGTCAACTTTTTCCTGAACGAGGCGTATTCTTTTCCTGTCGTCTCTGCGCATCTGCGCTTTCGGTTTCCTCTGGCGATCGGCCATTCTTGTGGTCTCAACGTCCTGCGTAACAAGCAACTTTTTACCGGAGCTACGCTGGTTTATTCGACGTCTCTTCGCTATCCTATCAATCTTCGAAGTCCGGTTCATCTTGCCGGCTTGCGTTTCAACCGTCAAAGAAATGTTGGCGTGTTTCAAAAGCAAATGGCGAAACAAGCAACTTAGCTGTCGGGAAAAACTCGTTGCTCTTCTGTTCTTGCTTGTTTCCACGCTGCAAGCGCATAGAAAGTTAGCTAGTCGTCCATTTTCCATGAGAGAACTTTTTCCAGCCGAAACGTAGCGGAATTTAACGCTGTAGTTTGCAAGTTGCGGCATAATGCTTTTTTCGTTGCCCTTATCCCGCCCGACGCATCTGCCGTTCTCTGAATCACCGACAGCTACTTGTTTTCATCTACGCGGGTGGTCTTAACTGGCTGGACAGAAAAAAGTAGCCTACTTAAAATAATTTTCAACCACTCAACACTTTTGTCAAAAAGGACAGAGTAGCCTATACGCGATGCTTTTATACGTAGCCTATTTTGCTTGGTAATGTGACTAAGCTGCCAACGCTTGCGGTTTTCTTTGATTTTACGCTACGATGCAAGATATTCAATTTGCTTACTGTAGCTTTAAGAAAATCAAGCTCCATTTGCGAACTACGTTTGTTTAAAATGCAAACAAACGTAAACGTGCCATTGGAAGCGCAAATTGAGCGTAAAAATAGCCACGTCCTACGATTATTGCCTTTAGGCTTGAAAAATTGAAAACACGCGTCGCCGCTCTGGTTCGGCAGGGCATTCCGTAACAATTGTTTCTGCACGATCGTCGCTCTCTGCTGACTAAGGCTGCTTTTTCTCACTGCGTATCTGAGAGTACAATTTTGACCTTTTAGCTTACACGTTTTGAATGTACAGCGGAGAGATATTGCGCAACCTATGCTAGCAATGGGCAAAGGTTTGAACTGTAACTTTTGACTTGGAACTTAGCCTTTTGCCGAACGAGTTTTTCGCCTTTTGCGCTCGGTGCTATCGATGAACGTTTCTTCATTGTTGTCGTTGGGGTCGGCCGACTTTTTAACCAACTTCCATTTCCCTACGCGTAAACTGGTTGCTCCCAATGCTAGCGAGAAATAGATTGATGCAAAAAACTTCCCTCATTGTTGAACAATTAGTTTTGCTATGGCCTATTAAGCGTCGACAAAGGCCATGCAACATCAATGCGCCGGAATATTGGGGCAGCGCAATTAGCGTTACTAACTTAAAAGGCAATTCATCTGCACGCTTGGAGCGGCAGCATTCGATTGAAAGCAAAAAAGTATCACTTCGTACGGAAGAACTCGTGCTTTCGCTCGTTCCCGCATATGCAACAGTGTCGTTTAGCCGACTTTCTTTTGCCCGACCTTCGTAGCAATTTTTAAATGTTTCTTTGCGCCCTTATCAGGTCTCGCCTTAATATGCAAAAAAAGACGCAATCTTTCGTTATTGCTATTTTTATCTCGATATTCAGTTTACGTTTGGGCGGCGGACAGTTGACACACTACGCCAGCCGGAAAGTGTTTGAGTCTAAATGTTTTGAAAAATGTTTAAAGTTTAATCTGTCTTTTGCAAACGGGCTCTAACGCACAAACTAATCCTTGCCGGAGATTTATTTAGGAACGAACTTGCACATCAGTATTAACGCCCTACCGTCCGTTAGGCGTCAGATATTTTTAAAATGACCATTCGGAAAGCTTGAATTTGAAGCCTAACCCCAATTGTAACATATCTAAATAAAAGTACAAGCCGGCAGTATCCTCGCAAGCGTATGGTTAAGGGTTTACGGCGGGCGAAAAGTACTTTCGCATATGACTCATTGGTGGAATCAACATAGCCATTGGCGCTTTTTATTATCCGCCTGCTCGACCTGTTAGAATAACAATTACCTTTTTCACTGCGCTGACTTTGCTCGCCAAGAAACTTTTGTGATGCCATCAAAGTCACATTTTTGTTATGTAAATTATTGAAATGCATTTCAGGCTGAATGCGTAATGCCGCTTCGCGTAGTGAAGCGTTTTTATTCACCTTCTTAAGCCACATGAGCGTCAGCAGCAACTGCTCAATGTTCGCTTTCAAAATAAGGCGTTGAAACTGGCCTATGTACGTTAGTGCTTCTTGTGCTGCTATTGAGTTTGCTGCGCGCGAAACGTTCCTAGAAAGTTTGTAGCACGACGTAATTGCTCAAAACTGCGATAATCGAAAGGAATGTCTTCCCGTGAAACTTGCCAAGACTGGACTACAGTAATCATCTTGTCTGCCAGTTCGTTCAATAACTAACGCAAAGCATTACTGCTGCAGTGAATCTGTTGAATTACTTCGCTTACGCGTGAATAGTTTGAAACCAGACTTGTGAATGGCGAATATTGAAGAAAACTGACTACATACAACAACAAGAGCCCTACTAGAGTACTGTACATCCCGTGCAGTTGCAAGCGCATTGTTCTTTCGTTAGCCGTTATCCAATAACGCAAAGCTGATCTTGGATTCACGGCTTTGGCCCGTGAACGGGCCAAAGCCGTGAATCCAAGATCAATTATGAAAATACCAAAGCCCGTTACAAGACATCCCGTCTTCCGTAACGCAAAGCTCTTCAATTCAGGCTGCAATTAATGGCAGCATTATTTAAAAGCAGCATTGCCTTTGACTAGTAATATTTGTGGTAGTTTATCGTTAGCAATATCTACAGCATAGACTTTAGTACGTATGCAAATTTTGAAATTTGAAAAACAGGAAATTTGATGTTTTTCGGCTCTGTAGAGGTTTTGCATGTGTTTCAGTCTATTATTCCACTTATGTTGTGTTGTCTCATTCTTCGTTCTTTGCGGAAAACATTTTTTTGCAGGCGGTCAAGAGATTTTGGTAAGAGTAGCTTTTGACGGATTTGAAACTTGGCAACGTTCCAATTTAGCGCTCTTCATTTGCTCTGCAACTTTTTCTCTACTTTCACACTTGGTACTACTTATTATTCTTCGTTGGAGAAGCTGCCGCCTTCGTCTACAAAGGTAGTATCTTTATTGTTACGTTACCGCTCGTTCAAGCAGCAAAATAGGTCTTTCGCTGCGATATCCGCCGAATTTATTTGCATACGAAGCTTTGCTGCTACTGCTACTGCTTGGCATTGAAATAGCAAGGAACAGTTTTAGTATGTCAACGATTTCGCATGACACTGCAACCCAAATGTTTTTTTTGGAGGTCGAAGTGGAAATCTCACCGAATCACTTTCCCTTGTGACCGTCTCGCTGTTTCTCGCTGCTCCGTGCGTTCTCGCCTACGGCTATTTGCTCTACTACCAAACGTACGTGGTTCGAGTCGAAGTTGTACTGACCATCGTCTCCCTGCTTTTCATATTCTCTGAAATTGCGTTTTCAATCATCTCCATGATTTCCTGGCTAAAATAATGACTCTGCAAGTGGACAGACGACATTACGGAAGAGCAAATTACCGTCGAATAAAAACGCCACGTTGGCATGCACCAATAAAAGCGGTTCCGTCACTAGGGAAGAACATGTTATTAACAATTATGCTCGTCAAAATAAAATTGGACATTCTAATTTGTTTGCGACTTATATATTTCCCTATCTTGCGCTTTGGTCGTCGCGTACTGTAATGACGCATACGGAAAGGCGTAATTTTCTGAGATGAGAAAAAATTATAGGGAAGCAAAAGCCTTTTGTACCCACACCTTTCAAGAAGAACTATTTCGCTACCGCTTTCCATTAGCATAGAATTCAGCTGGTTAGCAGGCTGTCTATTTTGTCACTATCAATGAACTTGAAAATCAATAAATTAATATTCAAAAAAGAGGCGGAAAGTCTTAAATAAATTTCTTTTTGTCGCCCGCTAAGCGCAACCCTAAGTTCGTTCGAACAGAACGCATTGCAACTATGCTTTCAAGATCACCCTGGATTTCGAATACTTTCTATTTCTCATTTCGCTATGGCAAAACAGCTGTGGTAGATGCTAAGATATAAAACGGTGCGTTAAACAAGTTTCCAAACATGCAAATTAGCGCCCAGTATTTACCACGCGCCTGAGCTCTTCGCGAGTCTGCAATATTTCAATTTGGCCAGTTGTAATTGGAATATTCGAATTCATGTTTGCTAGCGCGAATAATTCAAACAAACACCGGTGTTAATCGATTAAATATGTAAACTGTCGGGAAGGGCTGAAACACGTGGCAGAAAAAGCTTTTTAAAATTAAAAGTAGTACTTTGAAACCTGCGAGTCGCGAATTGTCATTGCACGTAAGAATGACGACCGCCTGATTTTCCCGTCGTTTGATTTTACGCGGAAACGTCGAGTTAAAATTACTGATGAGCCCATACCTTTCATTTCACTCGTCCAATGAAATAAATAGTCTTTCCAGTTAAAACTAGCTGAGAATGCATAAGTAATTTTCTAATTTGAAAATGAGTTAGCGGAAAAGGCGAAACTAGTCTCCATTATGGCAAAGTTTTAAAATTTTTGGTTTTTAACCTATCTTCCCGCCGACAAGCTACTGTCGCCTGAAGAATGCAGGTTCCATCTTTTCGAAAGTTTGCCGGCCATCTTGTTCCGCCATTGCCTAAGCCGTATAAGGTCCGAATTTCCATTAGCGTAGAATTCAGCCGAATTCCGACTTTCAGGGCTCCCTTACACTGCTGATGACAGTCCAAGAGCAGTTCCAAAACGTACGGTTGTTAGTCGTTGTTCTGTATTACTCTCTAATCATCCGCTCATCCATTGGCTGGTAGGGCATTTTGAAGTTTACTTACAGACACACAAAACGGGCCGATGCCATGAGCTGAAGATAAATTATGAAAATGCCGAAGCCCGTTACGAGGCACCCCGTCTTCCGAAAAGCCATACAAGGCTTACATATATAGGCTTAGGCGACGGTAGAACAGGATGGCCGAAAGTTTTCAGGAGAGCAGGAAACCTTCATTTTTCAGCAGTGATAGGCTGCGGTAGGCTAAGCTGCCTAATGCCCTTCTTCAAACGCTCTCAGCTTTAGACAAGCAGACCAATGGGGCCTCAAAGTCCAGGCGAACCGTGGGTTATTGCAGTTTCGTTTCAATATCTATGCGCAAAACGAACATACATATTTTTGTACATGTTTACCTGAGCATCACTTTTATCGTCCGGATGCGTAAACATGGTTTCTCAGCCTATCTATGCACTTGATTAGTCGCTTACACAAAATTCCTAATTGCATCAGTTGGCCAAGGATATTTTAACGACTTCCAAGGGAAATGGCTAATTGGAAGAATTGTTTTCTATAGTCAGGTATTCTGCCCTGATACTGTAGTTGGGGCTCGCGGACTATCTGTTTGCACGGGTTTCCTCTTCGCCAGTAGTGTTGCCGTCGCGAGTTGTAGGTAATTTGTGAAAATACGAGTTAAAAAGTTTATTTCTAAACGACTTATTTGCCGCTTTGCGTCGCGATCCTCGCAGGCTACCAAAAGTTGACTTTTCCATAGGGCTCGTTGACAAGATTGTTCGATTGGTATGGATCCAGCCGTGATTGCCTGCCTTCAAGGCACAATGAATCCCGATCTAAACACGCGTAAAGAGGCAGAAGCCGCACTAATCGGTATGGAAACAAAGCCAGGTAAATTTCCTTTATCTTCCTTGTTTTCGTCATTTGTAGCGTCTTGGCTTCTTAGATTTCGTCGGTGCAATGATCTCCGTGGTTTGCTGCGCTGAATTAGCCAAAGAGGTGAAGGTAGCAGCAGCTATTGCATTGAAAAATTGCGTTCGAAAGCGATGGGCGCCCGATAGCCTTTCCGACCAACAACCGTTAACGGACGAAGCCCGAATGTTTCTAAAATCGAGCATACTGCAGGCGCTGTTTCAATCGGACAACGTTGGTCGTCGCCAATTGTCCGAAACGATTTGCCTTATTAGTAAGCACGATTTTCCGGACAAATGGCCCGAACTGTTGCAGGCATTGAAGTCCTGTTTCGATTCGCCCGACTATAACGTAGTGCATGCGGCTCTAGAAACGGCCAGCTCGCTTTTCAAGCGTTACCAAACGGAGTTAAAATCGTACGAGCTATGGTCGGAGATAAAATACGTTTTGGACAATTTTGCCGACGCTCTAACGGCAGTAATGAAAAGGCTGGTTGAAAGTGTGATTGCTCAAACGAGCACCAAAGACAAGATTGACGTGACTACCCTAAAAGGCACTATTCAATGTCTCATTCAAGTTGCCGAAGTATTCTACAGCCTTAATGTGCAAGATTTGCCGGAATTTTTCGAAGACAACATGCCAACATGGATGAACGCTTTCTGTACTCAACTTGCCTGGGATTTCGACAATACAATCAAAATGGGTCCCAGTGATGAGCCAACCCCTTTGGATCGTCTTCGCGCTCAAATATGCGACAACCTCACTTTGTACGCTCAGTCGTACGATGAAGAGTTTGCACCGTACGCTTGCCGGTTCATTGAAATTGTATGGTGTCTTATGATGAAGGTGAACCTGTTGGAACCATGGGATAATTTATTCATTAATGGAGTTCACTTTCTTTCCACCGTATGCGTCAAATCCTACTGCCCCGAAGCCTTTAAGCAACCGGACATGGTAAAGCGAACATGCCTGGACATCATAATAAGAAATATGCAGCTTCGTCCGGGCGACTTGGAATTGTTCGAATCGTCTCCGGACGAATACGCCGAACAAGACCTTGGCGGATCCGACTTGGATACTCGTCGTAGAGTTGCTTCCGACTTTGTCAAGGCTCTATGCAAATTCTTTGAGAACGAAGTGATAGCCATCTTTTCCGAATATATCACTTCGCTGTTGGAGACTCATGTGAAAAATCCCGGCTCGACTTGGACGCAGCTGAACGCGGCCATATTTCTTGTTATCGTTTTGGCCGCCCGTGGTCAGACGTCCAAATTCGGCGTAACTCGAGTGTCCGAGTTCTTTAGCGTCGACGACTTTTACAATACGTTCCTGAAGTCGGGGCTTCAAAGCGACAGCGCCATTCCGCTGTTCAAGGCGGACGCTTTGAAGTACTTGATCGCTTTCAGAAATCAAACTTCAAAAAGCATCATTGTCGAACTGCTGCCTTATTTGGTCAACCTGTTGGTTCACGAGTGCCCCGTCATTCGTATGTATTCGGCCAACTTGATTGAACACGTGCTTGTCCTTCGCGATCCGGTCAATACCAATACGCCCATGTATGGCAAAACAGAATTTGAACCCTATATTGGCACTATAATTACTCATTTGTCTCGATCATTGACTATGGAGTCGACAACTGAGTGCTCCTATACGATGCGTTGCCTTACGCAGCTTTTGAACGTATTCCGTGATCAACCCGTTGACGTCATAAGTACGCTAAGTCAGCAATTGTGTCAGAAGATAGCTTTGGTGGCAAAGAACCCTCGAAAGCCTTACTTCAATCATTTTATGTTCGAAACTGCCTGCATGCTCGTAAAGTGCGTTGGATCGAAGAATATGGACTATTTTCGAGCCATTGAATCCATGTTGATTGAGCCATTTCAAGATATACTGCAAACGGATGTGGCCGAGTTTGTTCCCTACGTCTTCCAGGTGTTGTCGCTAATGTTGAACATGCGCATTGGAAAGGGCGAGGGCATTCCGGAAGCTTACTTGGCTCTTCATCCGTTTCTGCTGCAGGCATGCCTTTGGGAGCGTCATGGATACGTACCGGCCCTTGTGCGACTGCTGGAGGCTTACCTGCGCCTAAGCTACAAGCAAGAGATCGCGACGGAAATGCTTAGCTCGATAATTCCAATTTTTCATCGTCTCGTCAATAGCAAGGCGAGAGATCAGGATGGAATGAAGCTTATTTCAACCGCAGCCGAATGGGTCACCTATTCGTCCTTTCAACTTCATTACAACACAATTCTAACCATACTGTTTGTCAAGTTGCAAACTATGAAGACTGAAAAGTTTGCCGGTTTATTTGCCACCTTCTTTTGCCAACTATTGACCGTACACAAATTGGCCGACGTCATTCGACACGTGGAAACTATTCAACAAAATCTTTTTGGTATTATCTTGGAAAAATTGATAATCCCGCAATTAGGCAAAGTTCCGTCGAAGCCTTTGGATAGAAGGTGGCGCCTACTCGGTTTGACCAACCTGTTGGTCGATTGTCCTTTGGTGACAAGCGGCAATTTGAGGTATGGGAAAATTTAAAAGGAAACAAAATTATGCCTTTACCCGTTGTTAATGATGTTGTTTTTTTCCCTTAGCGCCCTTTGGGTTCCGCTGGCCAAAGGAATGGTCAATCTGACGACGACTATTAGGAGTAGCCAAACGCAGGACGAAGAGGAAGTCGAAGAGGAGACCATTGGACATAATATACAAGTTGCCGAGCAGAAGGAAGGCATTGACTCGGTTTACTCGTTCCTTGTCCATTCCGAAGTGCCAATAGCCCATCCTATCGGTTACCCAAGGAACCTTCATACGGTCGCGTCGGATGCGTTGAAACGATTTAATCGCGAACAGCCGCAGCTTATGAGCACCTTAATCGAAATGGCCGACTCGGAACTTCAAGCGCAGCTCCGACAGCTTCTTTCGTGAAAGTATTACGCACTATACATATATATATATATATACAACACAATACTGGCGTATTCCAAGCATCCTTTCTACATTGGATCAGTCAGGTTTGTTCAACCCTTTCTACGTCACATTACTCAATACGGATCCTTCTTAAAAGGTAAAATCATCTTACTTACCCAATTTAATCCTTTTTGACAAGCGCGTTTTTACGCGACTCTATTAGGTCAATATATCCATGTCGTAGTTATGCTTAAGGCGATTGACTTCGTCGGTAACTCCAAATGTCTTCGAATCGGTACTAAAGCGGCGCAAGTGTTTGCACACGTTCATATTTGCAAACGAAAGTTAGTGCCGTTAAGTAGTTGCGCTCGGAAAGTGTGTTTTGAATGCGTCCAAATGTTCCAAACAAATTGCAGCACTATCGTTAACGCAGTGGGAATGTATGCGCACACGAAGACTTAATTTTAAACGCTGATCGGGAAAATCTCGTTCCTGTAACCTGCGAATTATTAATGATTAGTCATACAGTAAGCGAACTGTCAGAAACCGCTTGACGGGAAATTCTTCGAATCAATTCGTACGTGTAACGACCAAAGCAACGTAGGCTGTGAAACGGTGACAACAAAGTGACGCGCATTATGTACTCGCTTTGAAACAGCTTCAGTTTGCTAATTTTTGATTATAAGCTCGTGCAACTGTTTCAATGCAGTAAGCGAAAATTGGACAAAGAACGTTTCACCGAGTTGTGCCTAAACAAAGCTGCTTTTAAAAAAGAAGTTGAATATTCAGTCATTTTGCACTATGCGCGCCCGAAGGTACAGTAATCGACTGGAGTAGTCTTCGGAATGCAGGTACAATCATGCGAAACGGCCGGCCAGCCAGTTTTGTCCCTTATCTATTCCTAAGGCTAACGTAAAGCTTATATTTCGGCTTAAGGTTAGCTAAGTGCAGATCAGGAGGACAACCGGCAGCAAAAGCCTAGCGTAGCCAAGCACTTTACTGCAGGCGTACTAAGCGCGCTAAACGTCTTACTGTAGGTTTGTTGCCCATCTTGTCCTGCCGTTATTTAAGCCTAAACCCAAACATGGGGGAACCATATTACGGCGCTGACATAGGCAAAAGCAGACTAGTATGGCCAAAAAGCTTCCCAGTGAAGGCAAAACAAAGTCGCCTCCATTTTTCCGGAAATGTACCTGCATTCTATTGCCTACTCCAGTCGATTACAATATTTTTGGGTCGAATAGTACGAAAGACTGGAGCATTCTCATCGTCCTAGTGACCTAGTAACCCAGAGACATAGTGACCCGGAGACCTAATGACCTAGTATCCCAGTGACC
>KN538376.1:1555361-1567565 GCA_000797535.1 Trichuris suis | reverse complement strand
GTCATAGATTCCATGAATATCCCATGAATGCGGTTATGTACACCATAGGTACTACAAGTATGCCGCACAGACCTATGTATCACAAGTATCCCCCTTATAGGCAACGCCTACCACGTAGAAACCATATATGACGTAAATGTTCCTCATATGCAAGTATATACAGCATACATACTACACGTGTACCATAGAAACCGTTGGTATCGCAGGTATTTCTGCTTACAGGCAAAGTATACTACGTGAGTGCCCTAAATTCCATGAATATCTTGTGTGTATACGATATAAAACGTCTATATTACGCGTATGCTGCAGAAACCCAGGAGAGCAGAAAATACCATAAATGTAAGCAGCATCTACTGCACGCATGCTGTTTATAGCAGACGTACGAGCTGGCTCTATAATTACTACATATAGGTCCTATGTATCTCGTATACTGGATTTACAATAGGCAAACCATATATGTATAAGCGCAGGTATGGCGACAGGACCAACTGCTTCTAGGGGAAGTTGACTTGAAGTCAAGTTGATTCACGTCAAGCTGAGCTCAAGTCAAGTCGGTCAGGTCAAGTCGGTTAGGTCAAGTTGCATTGCTTCGCCTACTTCTACAGTATATCCACATTGCGATCAGTTGACAAGTAAAAAGGTTTTCTAACCAACTTAAGTTACGAACGAAGCACGAAAGATCAAGAACCTTTCGCTATGCAAGCACAAAACTCGTACTTACGTGATGGGAAAGAACTGCTGCACGAAATGAAAATTTCTGCTCCTGTTCCTGGAAGACTTAGTTTCAAAAAGCGAAATTTGTCATAAACGTCTTTTCAGCGGGCGCTCGGACCGTTTAGCATTGTCTATCTCGGCAAATGAGCGCTCAATCAAACAACTTCAAGCCTGTTGAATGTTATTTGACTTTGACAAAGAACCAACGCTTGTGCGTCTGCCAATTATGCGCTCATTATTTAAAAATGAACTCTTCCGTAGCGGGGACTTTATATTTTTTTAAAATCACATTTACAGTAACACTCTCCATTTAGCCACGAGAAAGCTTTTACTTGACGTAGCTTTCGGAGTAAATCGTGCTTCATCCTCAGCGTTTGATATCAAGAGAAGCATCCTAGCCCGGAAATAGTCTTTCCTTGGAACATAGAAAGCTAGTTTTTCTAAATTATAAAATGGCTAGCAGTCGTGAACCTGCGCATCATTATGATCTTTCAGTGAAATTTCGCGAATTTCCGACGCCTATATAAGCAGCAGCTCTGCTCGCTCTCCGCATTTGGTAGTCGTCGCTTCGATGCGCTTAGTTCAGGCTGACTTTATTGCTGATGCCCATAGCCAGTAGTCGGGTTTGGCCTGTCCAAGTGGGGTACGCATTGATTGCTTCAACTGAAGGCCATCGTCGACAGCTTCAGTTACCGTTGTACTCCGGGACGACGACATGAGCCGCATGAACGATACCAATGCATGCTGCCGAATGCTTTTCGGGGCCTTGGCGAGCGGCGACGATCCTGCCAGCTTATTCAGGCCGACGCTATGATTCCGGCAGTAGGCAATTCAGTGGTCGACTACGGGTTACCGAAAAGCCTGAGTGCCGGCAAACAAGACACCCGAGTAAAGACGCTCTCGTTGGAGAAAGGTAGGCATATCCTTTCCAAGTTGGAAGTGCACGCTCACGGCAAAGATGTCAACAAAGAATGAGGTCTTGTTTTACTGCGGCCGTCCTATTCAGCCATGTATTTTCATCCGGTAGAAGAGCGGGCGCCCAGTGGGCTATCAGATTACGATATTACGGAACGTAGCCATGAGCACTTGTCAAGACACAGTCAGGAATAGGCGTGTAAATCTCTGAGTGCATGATAATGTGTTCAGAGGGAAACTGATGCTCAGGTGGCGCGGTATACGATATCACGTTGCGATGAACTGTTGCGCATTTTTGANCCAACGATAGGAAGCCGTTACAGCCAGCCCCTTCGACTTGCAGAATGATATGATATTCGTTGTCGCAGTAGTTTAACTTGGTACATGCGACCTCGCTCTTTGCTCGCGCGAATGCGGCGGCCAACGACATCCCAGTGCATTAACGATATCGATGGGGATGCACTTGGGTGGTATGCGGAGATTGGCCCAGACGATATTACGGTTGGCTGGTTGTAATCGTTTCACCCACTGGAAACAACTTCATACCAATGCCATTATTGCAGCTCGGAGAGATTCGACGATATTGAATTCTATGGCCACCAAACTACAAGGCGCGCTGAAGAGCTGTGAAAACAGGCTTTTGATGATGATGATGATATTGCTTGGCGGGCGCCGTTCACGCAGGCGAAGTTGGCGGCGGGCATAAACCCTACATGGACCACGGCTTCAACGATATGCCGATGGACTAATGATATTAACAGATATTCCCAAGTGGCCACTGGCCACTTCTTCAAGCTGCTCTTCGGCGCATTACGATATTATTCAGCAGGTATGTGACCGTTACCAGACCCCGCAGCCGACAGAATATGACGGTGCATTAAAGATATCAGTGGATGCACCTCATCGGTCTGTGAAGGTCGCTCTGCAAGTAAGCGAATTGTGAGCAGTTGGGGGCATCCAAGCGTGCTCAATTTGCCGTTGCTAAGGGGGAAGATTAGCCTTCGCCTTGTTCCTTGGTTGGACAAGTTCCACCAGTGACAGTTCCACAATGTCAATAGAAGCAGAGCCGTCGTTCCCAATATCCCCTGATGATGGACTGATAATAGTTTATCCACAAGGAATGCCTGCTCTGCAATTAAATGGATTGGCGCGTCAACGATATGCCAGTGGATTCATGGTATCAGCGGTCCCCTGTCTAACTGGAATGTCCTGGGTGTCGGCCCCCCAACAATACATCTGTGACACCACGGCGTGGAAGTAAGGCAGTTCCTCCTACAGTGCGGCCCTCTGTCTGGACACAGCAGCCACGTGCTTATCATGTGACGAACAGATGGCATGCGAACCTCATAGGAGCTGCAATCGATGCTCGCTAGCACGGAGGTGTTGGTCAACTATTATATGCTGGGACATTAAAGATATTGTGACGTCTTATGCGTCGAAGTGCAGGACTAGCCACTGTTCGTAGCTACGGAGAAGCTTGGCAAACCACCATCCGATTTGAACTTCTAACCGAGCTCTCTACTACCATGTGCTCAAGTCTCTTTCTCTCTGGCGGGGCTCTGCCATAGCTGCTGTACTTGCTTATCTCTGCCATTACGATATGAACGGATGCGGCGGAATGGTCTGCTTCGAACCGTTCTTCTGAAGTTGCGCGTGTCAGCGTCCAACTGCGAGTTGGAAGAATCTTATCCCGTGGAGGAGAGGTGGCGTTACTCTCGCCTTTACCTCGAAGATTTACTGGGATAGAGATACAGCTCAGCAGCTGACTGAAAGATATGGCGAGGACTGCGCCCCTTTCCAGGAGAGCTCAGCAAGAACGCAGTCAGTGAAGGAACGATATTGCAAATATGGCGAGGACCGCGCCTTTCCTCCGTTCAGGAGAGCTCTGCAAGAACGCAGTCAGTGAAGGAACGATAGCCCAGGACACTGTACTGTTAAAAGAGATGAGCGATAAGAGCGTTGGTGGTCCGCTTGAAGATATTCAAAAGGTACATCGGCGATTCGTTGGCGCCGAAGTATTAGGAGGAGGAAGCGAAGATATCTTTTCTGCCTGTCCCATCACAATGCGGTATGGCAAGGGAATGTGATCATCAGCTTTTGATGGTCGGCGTGCACGCGATAAGGAACGAAGAAACGTTAAGACTACTACAGTGCCTAATCTGCTCCTGTGGCAGTGGTCCAACTGAAGCCATTCGCGCTGCACGCCATTCAAAAGTAACTACCTGCACATCCCCAAAAATGATTACGATATTCTCTGCTGTTGTGGTGTTGTCCTGCCTACGAAATTCGTAGCCAGTGAACAAGATCAGAGGCGTTTACGCATACAGACGCAGCGACTATGCTGTGCGCGGGTGACGTGTGTCTTTTCGTTTGGAATCGCGTTTTGCGTTCACCTCGTTGCGTGGACGCAGAGGAACTGGAGGCTCTGAAATTGCGTGTTCGCTGCTTGGGCAACATCCGCCTTTATGACAATATTCAAAAATGCAAAGTGGCCAACGCTAGGCAGCAGTTCACAACAGTACTGATAGCGTTTGGCGAATTTTGGGCAGTGCCTCATTGAAGAAGAATGTTGAAAATGAAGGTATGTACGACTGAGGGTATAATCGCTCATGTTGTATACTGTTGAGCATAAAGAAGATATCAGAATTCAAGAAAACCTTCTGTACTACGGCGCGACTATATGTGAAACCTTATGAAATGGCTAATTGCGAGACCTCATTCAGTGGAGGACTGATTACCTGCGAACTGTGTCAGCAAAATTTCAATCCGAAGACAAAGAGGCATTTTACATTTGACAACAACATACTGATGGGTAGCACATCCTCTTTGGCTGCCACTATGTTGAGAAGTAATTGCAGCAAACGTAGCTCAGCATAGTGACGAGAACCCTACTGGAAAATTATTTGGCGCCTTACGTATAGTCCGAAATCGTTTGGTCTACCTTTACAATAAAATTTTTTTTTGAAAACTTGAGATTTGCGGTGACTGACTTCAAGCTTAATTATTTGTTCCTTGGCAGTCTCATTCCAACGATTTATGCGCATTTAAGTGCAAAACGGCTTGCGAAAAGCGCTCCTCAAAAAAAATTTTAAAATCACTGCCGCCGACTATGCTCTGAGGGGAAGTAAAACTTAAAACGTTAGCTAACATACCGTAAGACCGTCTACCTGAACATCATTATGCGTGCTTACCTTAATGGCCTTTTTGTTGCGCTATTATTGTTTCGGTTTAGTAAAAGCCGCGACGAGGCGTTCCTAAAATTGGCTTCTCGGAAAAGTTTTGCAAGTAGGCTCCTTGCACGCGCTGTCTGCTACATCAAAGAAGAATGCAAGTTTCTTTCTTCGCGCTATTGCAAATTTACCCGCGAAAAATATTTAGCGGAATTGTTTCCCTTACCATAGAACCGAGCAAAATTTTCTTTATCTTGCTTTGGCTTGAAGCAATCGGTCGTTGTAACTGCTTAGAAGAAACTGGCAAAACAATGACTTGAAACAGCATCAACTGGAAAGGGAGCGCAATGGATATATTCCATTGCGCAGTAATAGGCAGTTTTTGATTAAGCGCTTCACAAGCGATTGACCAAAATGCTGCGCTTTTTCAAACCGAATGGATTCTGAACGAACCGTTAGTAAGTGCAGTCGATCAACTGCTGAAACGCCTAAACGTAAGAATACAGTCAAACCTCCATTATCCGTACCTCCGTTATCCAAACCCCGCTATTATCCGAATCCGCCGCGGAGAACAATAGACTGACCGTATGCCCTAAGTATGCTTAGGCTAGCTCATCGCCGCCCGCTGTTATAACTTGTCTTCTTTTCTTCCTGTCGTTTTTGTTTGGGTGTGATGCCCGCTCTACTGAATTCGAAATGCTATTTTCGTTCCGAGACTGAAGTCTGCAGACCGATGGAGCCCTGGCTTGGAGCGTTCACCGTAGCGGGTTAGCACTTGACCATTCTTAATTTGAGGCGAGCGTGTAGTACAATGTTTGCAGCCACTCTTGGGAACCTTCGCCGCTTTTAAGATCAGGTACGAGGCTAAAAAGCTAACTTGCTTTCGCGGACTTCTGCTGCTTGGGAAGAAAGACGGGTTGGTACCTGTGGATAACCCAGGGAACAAAGTCTACAATAAGCTAAGAATCGCGCAATGATAAGCTGTTAATTCAATTTTTCTCGAGACGTGGAGTGAGCTGGCAACTGCGAGTGCGAAAAAGTAAACTCACGGGACTATTTCCCCTCCCGCTTCGTCTTACAGCCTCTGCGCGACGTAGAAAACTGTTTTCTGCTAGCCGCTGGCTTTCGTTGGTCAAATAGTCACCCGCGTAAGCTAAAGCGGTTACATTTGACATGATGTTACCTGCATTCTCACGCAGTACTGTAAGCTCCCTCCATTATCCGAATTCCTCTATTATCCGAACCACCCCCGGCTCGTTGATGTTCGGATAGTGGAGGTTTGGCGGTAGTCTAACGAATGTCACAATTTGGAGCCTACAATAATTTAAGGTTAGCATATATAAGCAAAGGAGTAGGTTAATACAGTAAGATTTTTAAATTTAAATGATCGATAGGTTAGTGAAGGGTTTTCGCTTTGCCTTTCTAATCAGAGCTAGGAAAAAGCCCATAACTTTGGAAAAATTGATCAAGCGCATTATGTACTACCGTTCAATTGCCAAGCTAGCGCGCCACAGCTGACACTGCGCACTTCGCGGCGGAACGTTCGTCCGCTAGCAAACTGAATCACCTAATTTTTTGAACCATCAATTAAGCTGCATTTATTTTGAAAATAAAAGACAAAAGCGCAACTACGCTTGTGGAAATCGCTGAAGTTGAATTAGACGTCCGTTTGGCATTTATCTTTCACGGAACCTTTGCAACTGTCCATGCATCGTTTTCAGCGTAAAGTGTAATGCAAAATGGATCTGAAATCACGTTAAGATGGCTTCTTCTATTCTTAAAAGCAAATCGCCTGAGAACAGGAGCAATCGGATTAAGGCTGAGGCTGTTATCAAAAAATGGGCTTTTAATTTTTTTTTGATATACAAGCTACAACGCTTTTACGAGAAATGCTTTCTCGTATATTCATTCATCAAGCTTTGTTGACGGCAGAATCAATAACATCAATAATGGTTGCGGATATTGGTGTAGGTTTACACAAGTTTGTCGTGTCATGGACCATTACCTTGCCGTCGTCATCAACGCTGACCAGTCGATCGCCTGTCAAATTCAATGATATGTCCCAAACTGCAGATTTCCGACCTTCAAGTACGTCGCTACATCTGCGATTGCGAACATCCCATACGCGCACTATGGCATCAGTTGACGAGGTAACAATGTGGCGGGCATCAGGCATTGCGGCCACTGAAGTAATCCAAGAATTTTGTCCCGAAACTGAGAAGGACGTTTTGCTGCCTTCCCTGAGGTCGTGCGTAACTAAAAACTTGTCCTCGGCTCCACTGAAGAGCAGAACACCATCCTGGCTAAACTCCATTGTACGGACAGCCTTTGCGTGACCTAAAGTTTACTTATTCACAATCATAAAAGATGGATGCTCAACAAAACGGACCTGTTAGAGAATGCTGCATTGCTGAAGTTTCGGTATCAAATATATAGATTAAGCCATCCTGAGTGCCGGCTGCCAATGAACGACCGTCCGTTGTAAACGATGAAGATAGGACAAATCGTCCTCCACTTTCGTACTCCGCCAATGAGGTATCATTTTCAACACTGTAAAGATCCACCTTGCCATTGGTGCTACCGCAAGCGAATTTTGTACCATCCGGGTAAAGCGATACGCCCCAACAATAGAGAGGCGTTCTGAGGAAGCTCTTCACTTGTTCCAAACTGTTACGCGCGTCGTAGACTCTAATTTCGCAATCAAGAGAAAAGCTTAAAAAGAACGTTCTGTCCGGATTTGCGTGCATGGTGGCAACGCCCAAACGATGGGCAGGCAGCTCTTCCAAAGGCTCCAGTCCATTCTCGTCATCCAGCCATTTCCATGCGGCCAGATTGCCGTCCAAATCGCCAGTCACAATAATGTCTAAACCCTGACCACGTATCCAAACTGTTGACAAAATTGGACATTCGTGGACAGCACTTTTTGAGAACAGTTGCTTCACGGATGAGTCGTCCATTACGGCTGCAAAATGTGCCCAATTACGGCCTGCAGAATTGAAATTAACGCGATGAGATAATATATTCCGCTTTTTACAAACAAGGCAATCCAACTAATCCGACGAATAAGGAAAAGAACAGTGGCAACCGAGCTAAAATTCCTTTCGTTATGCGCGCTAAGAAATTACAAAGAAAGTATCGTAACTTGATAAGCAGGTACAATTACGGAACGGTATGAGCAGGGTGGGTAACAACGTTGGGCCAAATTTGCTGTCGTTTTGCTCCCCAACGAGCTGTGCAGCTACGTCTAAATCAAACAAAGCGTCCAAATTAAAGTTAGGCCACTTCCCGTTCTCTTGCTGTTAATTTCTTTCGTCGACCAGTGGAGTAAGGCAAACTGCGACGTCTGCTTCCAAAGGTTATATTGTCTGCCTTATCCTAAAATGGCATTTGCTTACATTTGTGTTTTCAATGTCAGTGGATGACGTTGCTTAAATGGTAAGTTTATGTTGACTTTAACTTTTTTCCGCACGCTATAGTACGCGTCGGTTTGGTAGCTTCTCACAGAATTAAGCCTTCGCGTGTCGTCTCGAGAAATAGCGGACTTTGTTAGCTGTCGGAAAGAGAAAAACGAACTGCGCAAATTGCCCTTTGGTTTTGCCGTGCGCAACGTATGCACCCGCTTCCAGGTGAGCTGATGTGAAGCATTTTGCTCGCTTTTGCAACCCCCATTTCCGCTTAACAAAATCGCTTTGGTTTGTTCGACTTCAGGCAGAATGACTCACTTTGCTGTTGTGTACTGTAGGATTTTCAGGTACAAGATCAATGCTGCACTTTCACCTACTGTATGGCAACGCGCTGGCGTTTAAGAGTTGCGGATTGCGCGAACTTTTAGGATAGTTATTTGACAAAAGCGGCACTTCTTAACATCTTGTGCATTGTAGATTTGATTGCGCACTGATTTTTTGCAATGGCGCCCGAGCTAAAGATCGCCTTTTTGCATCCCGACTTGGGCATTGGAGGCGCGGAACGTTTGATCGTTGACGCTGCAGTATCGTTGAAGAAGCTTGGCCATAATGTGCAAATGTTCACAACTCATCACAATTCGTCTCATTGCTTCCCCGAAACAAAGGATGGTTATCTACCTGTTGTCGTAATAGGCGATTGGCTTCCTCGAAGCTTGTTCGGTCGGCTTAGAGCTTTGTGCGCCTACGTTCGCATGATATGGATGAGCTTGATTGTTAGCACGTTCTATTCGTCCTCCTTCCAATTGATATTCATCGACCAAATATCGGTTGCAATGCCTGTGGTGCGTTGCTTTACAAAGGCAAAGATAGTTTTCTACTGCCACTTTCCCGATATGCTTTTGACAACGCGCAAAAGCTTGATTAAGTCGCTCTACAGAATGCCCATTGATTTCGTAGAAGATTGGTCCATGTCGAAAGCTGACTACGTATTCTTCAACAGTCATTTCACGCGTAAGCATTGTGCAATCGTTTTGAATAATAATTAGTTTAGCGAAAGCCGATTGGCATTCCATTTTAAAAAATTCTTCCATCGTTTCAGAGGAAGTGTCTCGTCGAGTTTTCAAGCACCTCAGACCCAACGTTCCAGTCGGCGTACTGTATCCTTGCATAAGCGAGTCGTTGCTCAGTCGTCAAGTTCGAAACGTGTCCTTGAACGATTGCGGTATACCGTCTGGAAAGCGAACCATTTTCATGTCGTTGAATAGGTTCGAACGGAAGAAGAATATTTCGGTTGCTCTGTACGCCTTTGGTATGCAAATGCCGTGTTGAAGCCTTGAGATTCCGTTGATAGCATTTTTCAGCGCTGTTGAGACAGTGGCTCAATAATGATTTGCAGGATAGTATTCATTTGGTGATTGCCGGCGGCTATGATCCCGAGCTGGCGGAAAATGTGGAACACTTTCAAGAATTGAAGCAACTGTCCTCCGATCTAATGCTTACGGAGTCGGTCACGTTTGTACGGTCGCCTAGCGAAGACGTCAAGTTGGCACTTCTGTCCAACTGTACCGCTCTGTTGTATACGCCCGTTGAAGAGCATTTTGGCATTGTACCATTGGAGGCAATGTGCTGCAAAGTGCCCGTTATTGCTTGTCGCTCCGGTGGACCATTGGAGACAATTCTGGACAATGAAACAGGTTTCTTAGTTGATCCGGAGCCAACTGCCTTCGCGTCGGCTATGCGTAAGTTCGTGGACGACAAAAGTTTGCGTAGTAAGCTTGGCGAGGCTGGTCGCCTTTGGACTCTTGGAAAATTTAGCAGCGATCAATTCACCGCAGGTATGGCTTCCATTTGCGACTATTTCTTCCCGTCCTTATAGCAGCAAATAGAGGGTATGTTAGGCATATGGTTATTATAAGTTTATACAACTTTAATATGTTGCCATATCCGAATGTATGGCTTCTAAGCTGCTGTCGCCATACGATGAAAAGAAAATGCATTTCATAAAAAATGGTCGTCACTTCCGCTTTGTTAAGCTTATCTCGCTTTGTCCTCTTAGCGGCACTGGTAATTTTTGCGCTGTCTGTTTCCAAATACGGCGTTGTGCTCAGCGGCGAGGCAGAAAGAAACTATACCGCCAATAGCACGTGACTGCGCGTATTTACCGTTGCCGTTTCAGCCGACAATTCCAATTCAAAAGTCGAAGTTTAAAGTCTGTTGCTGAGTGCCAAGCTTGAACTTTTAATGTTGAAGAAACCGTTGTTCTTCGTAGAGGCGAGTGTTGAAAGCCTCGTCTTCTTCAACATTAGGAACCAAAATTTAAATTTTTGCTTGCCTCTAGATGTTGTAGAGCTTTGGTTAGGGTCAAAATCTCGAAGAGTCGAAATCCCGCGCGGGTCATAATCCCGAAGGGTAGAAATCCCGCATTGGTCAAAATCCGGAATAGGTCTAAAATGCACTGTAAAGTGTGGCCTTGTTTCAGTTGTGCATTGGCATCTAGTTTTGGATTAATCGAAATGACTCCCTCAGCATTTGCGGCTCACCTATGAACGCAGCTGATATTTTTTTCAGCAGAGCAAACCTTTTACTAATGATAAGAAGGCAACGAGATCAACCCAGTTAACAAAACTAGAGAAAAACTAGAAGATGCCAATGCACAACTGAAACATGGCCACACTTTACAGTGCATTTTCGACCTATTCGGGATTTCGACCTATCAGGATTTTGACCCATGCGGGATTTCGACCCTTCAGGATTTTGACCCGTGCGGGATTTCGACTTTCGGGATTCTGACCGGCATCGGTAGAGCTTATATGCGTTTTGTGAATACCTTCAGATATACTTAGATGTATTATATTCATAAGCGATGGGTTGGCTTCCTTGTTAGTTGCACTTCTTCTTGTAATATTGGACAGCTTCGTACGTAAGCGCAGAATGGAACGCATTTAATCAGACATACCGTACTTATCGGCGGTCCATTTATGGATAAATTTAGGGTGAATGAGAAGGTCCAATTATTAGGTCTGCATTTTCGTCACCTTACCAACTTCGCTATAATTTTAAATCTGAAGATGACGATTAAAACTTTCATGGCAGTTCGAATTCCTCTGTCAACAACAACAATGATAATAGGCAAAAAAATATTGATTCTCAATGTTGGATGCTTTTTAACGAATCTGAAGGTTTTCATACTGAATCTTCGTAAGGCTATGTGTTGCCCGTTTTTCGGGATTCTGAAATTGAACCGCACAAACGCTCTAAGTACGGCTGCATGAGCACTTCTTGGAGAAGCGTCAGGGAATGACTGATCTTCTGGGCTTTTTGGACCACCTCATCCCTTCTTCACCGATGAGGATTGTCGCTGATGGTTCCCAAACCTCTGATATAAGTTGTTCTCTGACATTTCTCTAAGAAGTGCTCATCCAACCGTTTTTAGGGCGTTTGTGCGGTTCAGTTTCGGAATCCCGAAAAACGGCCAACACAAAGCCCTATGAAGATTGAACATTATTATTAACATTAATGTTATTATTATTGTTGTTGTTGTTGTTGTATACGAAAAATAACACATTCAGTTTTCTCAGTGTCATTCATAAAAAGTCAATTTCGGATCATCTAATAGGCAAAACAAAATCGGAAACAGAAAGCTAACACCGAAATAATGCTAATTGGATAAATGAATAAAATAAGATGGGATATGAAAATAAAATGCAGCAAAACATACAGCGGTTGCGGTAATGAAATCGTGTAAAATTAAATAAAGTAATAAAATAAAGACGATGCATTTGGTAAAGTAAAAATAAAATTGAAGAGGAGCGACGCTCGTGTAAACGAAATAGGATAAAGCGAAAGTGAACGCCTTGTGACTTCCTGTTCATCAATACCCAACAACAACAACAATAATAATAACAATAGTAGTAGTAGTAGTAGTAGTAGTAGTAGTAGTAGTAGTAGTAGTAGTAGTAGTAGTAGTAGTAGTAGTAGTAGTAGTAGTAGTAGTAGTAGTA